>NW_011627687.1:0-74048 GCF_000204515.1 Acromyrmex echinatior | reverse complement strand
GAAAAATTACAAAATACGGGCTAAAATTTCGCGTGTTCAGGATTAGCAAGATGATCAGTGAAGGTGCTTCTTTGAACTTGACAATAACAAAATTCAACACACTGATCATCTTGCCATCCTTGAGCGCATGAAATTCAGGTTCCGTCATTCGTAATTTTTAAAATCTTTCCATTTGAAAATTATCATAGCTTCGACATTTTATTATATATATATATACACACACATACAGGGTGCCCGTAAGTTTTTCCCAACTGCTTTTGTGTAGAGTGGATTAAACTGAGTCGAAAAGTCCTCTTACCATTTTGCAATTTTCGCAATAGTTAACGAGATATTAATTATTATATATCCTAAATATTGGTTTTCAATAATTTTTTACTCAAATACTATCAACTTTATAGAAAAATGAGGAGAGAAAAGTTGTTTATTTTTTTCTCATAAAAAAAATCTGAGAATTTTTTCAGAATTTTTTTAGAATTTTATAGTATCGTATTTTCTCATGCTAGTAAAAATAAGAAAATGCAGTACTAAAAAGGTAATAAAAAATTCTGAAAAAATTCTTAGTTTTATGAGAAGAAAATAAATGATTTTTTAATAAGAATTACTAGTTATAGACTCTTGAAATTAAAATAATGTAGGAAATTAGGCAAATGAGAGTTCGGTTCGGTATTTAATGCACAATCATTGATACTATGTATATATAAATTATATTTTTGAATTTAAATGTTTGAAGATGGCTCAAATATACAAATTATAAATAATTTATTATAAATAATAGAGAGCATACAGCTACAACGATATATAATTTTTATATTTTTGACTTACTGTACACTCAAACGTTTCAACCACTTAAGTTCATTTTCAGCGAGATCAACGAAGAAAAAGAAATATAATAATGTTTCCACTTTCCTGCATATCAAAAATTCTTGTCTCTTGCAGTTTTCTGTAAAGTTGATAATATTTGAGTAAAAAATTATTGAAAACCAATATTCGGCAATTTTTAGTAATTAATATCTTGTTAACTATTACAAAAATTGCAAAACTGATACAGAACTTTTCGACTTAATGCGCTCTATCTATACAAAAGCGATTGGCGAAAACTTACGGGACACCCTGTATATGTGTGCATATTGCGTGCGTGCGTGCGTGTGTGTGTATGTATGTATATATAGTTCCTCCATTCTATTTCTTCTATTCTAAATATTTCTTTATTTTCAATCATTTTCTGAAAATTCTTTTCGTTTTACTCTCTTGTATTTATCACATGAATAAAGAACCTTAGAAAATAGGTAAATATTGTACATTTTCATTTTATATATATGTTATACAGAATGGAATATTGTTGAATATATTTCACATAAATAATACCTTATACAGAGTATTTAGGAAGTTTTGACAAAGCGCTCGTATAGATAAAATTAGAGAGTAACCTCCCTGTAAGTCTCTAGATAAAATTAGATAAATTAGATTATCTTATAATCAGAGTTTGACGAAAGCGGTTCTCAATTTTGATTCTTCATCTTGGTCCACTCTGTATTTTTTGTATAGTTTCATATGTATGTACATATATTATCGGAAAACAAGTGCGAAGAAAAGAAATAGCTAGCTACAAGTAGAGTAAAACCAGACAGAATCGAGGGAAAGTGGAGCGGAATGAGGATTCACCCGGGAGCCGCCATTTGTAGTGCACCGTTGAAGTGAGAGTATGACTGTGGTCAAAGTTTCGCTACAAATGCTTTGAAACATTTGATGAAATTAGAAAAATTCAATTAGAAAAAAGACAAATTGACCAATTAAAAAAAGCTTCAAAGCGTTTACAATATCGCGTTAATCGTACCCTACGAGATGTGATACGAGCGTGATGGAATATGTATGGTGCTGCACACGCTAGTGCTATCATGCTTCCAACAACCAACGGGATGTTTGTCGCGCGATACACGATATCCAATGAGTGTACAGAGAATCGATTCTGTATTTTGAAACGAGGTGAAAATTACAAAAGTGAGCGAATTTACTAGAATATTGATAATTTCATTGATCAACATCTAGTAAATTTGCTCACTTTTGTAATTTTCACCTTGTTTGAAGAATCAACCCCCAACTTTACCGATGTTTTTATTTTAAGATCGGGTTCACACCTTGATGGAAAAGTGGAAAGCGGAAAAGCGGAAACCAATCGGAAATCGCAGTAGTAGTAAGCAGTACATTTCGCTTGTCTGCTTTTGTCTTTCCGCGAGTTCTGATTGGCTTCCACTTTTCCGTTTTTCTTTCAAGATGTGAACCCGGCCTAAAGAGATATACTCTCATTGGATATCGTGTGTCGCGCGCGATGAATATCGCGCTGATGTGCTGGAATCATTATGGCTCTTGCACACTAACGCGATACGCGACACGTGATACGCGACGCACAACATGCAGGTTGTCTTCACTCGAGTGTATCTATTGGGTCATCTAAAAAGTAGATGTTGATGGTCATATATCTAGTGACAAAAAATCGCGGATACTTTTTAGATGACCCAATATATTATTTTATCCTTGTTTTTCTTTTAGATCTATTTGCAAATTTTGCAAGCACACTGGTCACGGAAACGCTTGCCGCACGGCAAATTGAGATACGGTAACAATGAACACATTAGGAACTGTAAGCTTATTGGCTACCGTATTACATTTTGCCGCGCAGCAAACGTTTTCGCTTCCAGTGTGCAAAAACCATGAGTTCAACTTTCGTCGCGCGGTGAAAATTATATATCTATTGCTTCCGAGCAAGCGAGACATTAATTAACTATCGCGCCAACATCCGTCGCGCGGCAAGCTTTTTCACGTTCTGGGTGCAGGAGCCACAAGTGCGAGCGTGCAGAACAAAGTGAATATACCTATATACAATATATTGTACCTCTATAGAGATTTATGATCTATGATTGAGAGTTCACATGATTACTCACGTTGATACTTTTGTCACAGACTGTACGCGAGCATTTAGCATTCGATTGACAGGGGTAGGCAGTAGGTAGCGGCAGGTAGTAGGAATACAGTATTTATTATACTCTTTCACAGTATGATTGTGATTAGTGCCGGTCCGCAAGTATAATAAAATAAAGTAGTTTTTCGTGATGTATAGTCACCAGATATATAATTGACAAGCATTAAATCATCTGAGCGAATTGCGGTAAGTCCCGATTGTTTGCTAATTGTTCAATATTTTTGACAAACACGCGAAGAATATATTCCGTTAATGTGACAAGCGTTTTGTTCTCCAATTCGATAGTGTTGCTAACGGACACAGTTTGAACGACATAATAATTTGTTAAGATGTGACAGACTTTAGAATGATTTATTTCTCAAGTTCCTTTTTGCCAAAACTATCGCATAAACAAATTTAATAGTTTAGTATTATGTATATTTAACTTTTATAATAATTGCCGAGTATGTCATAAAAAATATTTTCTCTTATGTTATACTCTCTCTTATACTCTCTTATACTCTCTCTTCAGTGATCCTGTATCTTGATTTTCGAGGTTTGCACGCGAGCAACATTAATGTTGATAGTGTGTTAGCATTGATTTTTAAAAACTCTTATACTTTAGTCAGTGTTCAAAAGACGCACATAAACCTTACAAAATCAATGCTATATATTTTTGTTCGTTATTATTTCAATCAAAGTGTATTTTATACAATTAACGAATTCATATTTCTTTCGTATTTTGTTTTAAATTCAATCATAATTTTCCTTTCAGTGAAATGAATTCAAAATATATCTTTTTTTAGAATCAAATTTAAAAGGCAGTAATATAAAAATTTATTTTCTCAAATCAGTTTTAGTTTACTAATAATTCAAAAAAGATTTTTTTATTAGTTAGGAATGTTCGATATTTTAAAATGATGAAAAAATTACTGATTATTTTAATGCTCAATTTATAATCAGGCCTTATATTTAAGATTTTTTACAAATACGGATGTAAGGATACGTTTTATTTAACATTTGCACGCTCGTGAGTATTATTTTATCCTTATTGTTACCAAATACTAAACAAAAATAAAATAATGCATTCGAGCGTACTGCGATTAAGGATACATTCTAAATCGTACTTTAATTAAATCGATACAGTTATGTATTTTTTTAATAATAGAAGTAGTGTTTTTAAATTTGTGTTCTAATAGAAATGTATGAAAATGTATTATAAAATAAATGACAAAAATTTTAATTTTTTGATATAAGTACTTTGTAAAAGAAGTATTGAAGATTATTATTTATGTGAAGTTATATTATGATGCAGAAATTATCCAGTGAATAAACAAAACATTATTTGTTCTCATTTTAATTAATCGTTGTAATTAATCGATAAATCGCAATGAAACTTTGCGTAAGTTATTTTGAATACTTAAACTATTTGTACAAAAACATTACAATTTTTTTATTATTTTTTTAATTTTAACTTATAACAATAAAAATAATAATATAAAAATAACAAATAAAATAAATAAACGAAAATATGTTGTTTAATAAAAACAGAATTGTGAATACGTTTTTATATGCATTTATTTAAAGTATAAATATTAATATATATATATATATGTGCTATATATGTCTATCAACATCCTTAATTGCGTTGCATAATTGCGTTCGAAATCAGAAAGCGTAAAGCCGAGACAGCTGTCTTTCACAGAACATACCTTTGAATCGAAGAGAAATCATTAAAACTTAAATTTTAATGTTAAATTGTAATAAAAATACTTATAGCGGCTGTAATATGTTATTGTCTTGATCCTTTGCCCACGTGAATTTGAACATATAAATTTAAACAATAAGAATCTTATTTTTAGACTGTACATATGAGAACACAACCAATACGAACAAGAAATTAAACGCCTGTACCGATCGAAGGATTTTTAATGCTTAAATAATTCAATATGAATTGTGCGTGCGTGCGTGTGTGTGTACATACTCTATATGTACATCCATATATACATATTATATATATTATATTATATTCGAAACTATTTCGAACTACGCACTGAATTGGTTTTTCGGACTTATAAACACAACTACTGTAATAAGATCACATACTATAATAATATCAATTAAATTAAATTGACAAGCACAATTTTTAATATAATAATATAAACTAAGACTTACACAAGTAACAAAAAATTATTTTAATAAAAGGCTACGTGTCACAACAGAATGGTAATTGTTAACAATTAAAAATCATTCAAATTTAATACATATAAAATACAAACATTTCAACCTCTATCGAATCATCTTCAGTGTCGTATAACATTAATCCGCAATTTAACAATTTTACAAAATCTTCAATTTTCATAGTATCTATACTATATTAATTTTTTCAATAATTATAGATAGTATAATATCATGACAAATAAAGAAGTGCCTCATTGCAAGTGCATCAGTCATTAAATTGTCGTATCGACTTGCACAGGTCGATAAACGTTAGTTATTTCAAAACTTAGGTCATATATGAGAACTAGAAGTCAGAAGTTTCCCACAATTGCAATAAAGTTCACAATTCACATAATAAAATTGTATAATAATAAAATTGGAAAAATTATTCATCGCCATCAGAAGGAGATCGTTATGTTTGAAAAATTAAAACAACAGTTGAGTTGAATTTTTCAATTGTTAACAACTACTATCCTGTTGCGACTCGTAGCCTTTTATTAAAACAATTGTTACTTGAATAATTTGATGCTCAATCAGTCATTATATTAGAAAGATGTTAATATCCTGAAAAGTGTAAATAAATTTATTGCGAAAAATATTACCTCTGCCGGAAGCCGAATCTGGATTTCTTGTATTCCGAACACGTAATTGCCTCGGTAGTCTAAAGGCTTAGGATCTTGTATGGAATACAAGAGATCCGGGTTCGACTCCCTGCCGAGATAATATTTTTCGCAATAAATCTATTTACAAATTTAGTTTTTCAACATATTAATATCTTTCTAATATGATGCCTGAACGTCAAATTATTAAAAATTGTTTGTCAATTTAATTTGTGATATTATTACAGTAGTTTAATTGCGTTTATAAGTTCAGAAAACCAATTCGGTATGCAGTTTGAAGGACTACAAATATGGTATATATGCATATATATGTATATGTATATATAATTCACATTGGATTATTTAAATATTAAAGATCCAACAATTATTAAAAATGTTAAACAAATACATTTTGTTTGTCTTTAGTTAAAAAATATAATGCACTTCGAAATGTCTATATTTTTTCGGCATATAAATTAACGATGAAAAATGCTTTCTGATCATTTCAGAATGGCTTGTAATCTGAGTCTTTCAACACTAAACACTATGCTTTCTCTAATTAAAAAAAATGAAATTTTAGACAAAACCCATTTCAAAAGTCTGCTCCTCAAATATAGTTAGAACAGTAGGGAAATATAGACAGAAGGGAAGAAAAGGAGCTTTAGAAAGTGAATAACTTTTGTAAGATGGAGAATCTTTTGTAAGATGGAGAAATGCATGTCCGATAATGACTTCTTATCATTTTGCTTATTTTTCTGTATTTTTATGCACCATTTCTGAAATCAATCTTTTATTATAAGATGATTCATTATCTAATATTTTTACACCGTGCCATTTAAATTTGTGTTTGAAATTAAATTACCAAGGGTTATCCTGTTTTCTTATTGATATCAGAATAATGCTCTTGTCTTCTGATGTGGAGTTGTCTTTGTGCCTAACTTATACAGAATATTTAACAGTCAATATATTTTATGAATTATTCATTTATAAGATTTATTAAAATATTTACAAAATATTTTGTAAATATTCTAATAAATCTTACAAATATTTTGTAAATGCTTTATAAATATTGTGTGTTGTCTGGGTATATGGATATATCTATACATCAATACTTATGTTATCATCATGCCATTTCCTTGCACATATGACAATTTTATGTATTGTCTTCTGTTTTATTTCAGATGAATTAAGATGTCCCAAAGAAATACCAATGTAGTAGGAAGATTAGACTTGAAACGTTCAAAAAAACTCATGTCGTCTTCCAGTCTATCTGGTATGTCGCAGTTATCTAATAACAGCGAAGAAACATTAAAGACCTTGGTACACAAATCTCACAAATCTGATAATTTAGAAAAGTGAGTTACTTGTGTATTACGTACGTAATACATTTGCTAAGACTATCGAATTTTCTTATAATTATTCGACTGTCATTCAACTCGATATTTGTCACGCGCGCATACGCAATGTGCATGTATATTACTCAAGTTTTAAATTTTGTATCGCGATATTAATTCTTTCCTATTATCCTTTATTAGTCTTTTTAAAAAAATTATTTAATATCTTATTTCCTTAGTTCTTATTATTTTCTTAGTTTTTTTGGTTTCTCTTCGATAAATAGCTTCATATATGTATATATAAGATTTAGAATCGTATGCATTGTGCGCGCGCGCGCGCGCGCGCGTGTGTGTATGTGTGTGTGTGTGTGTGTGTGTGTGTGTGTGTGTAAGCAAGTGATAAAAAAAATCAACGTGGAATTAGTATTAATACGAGTTGGTTTGTTTTCCCTTAACCTTCAGCTGGAGCATTTATCTGACTCGAGATTATGGAGCACTGAGTATGTGGTGTATATGAAGCTAGCGTCTCACTTGATGGAAACTCATTAAATATTGAGAATTCTGTATTTTCAATAGTTCTATAGTACTAGATTAAACAAATAATTCCGACCACTAAAACCAAGAAATCGAAAATGTAAAATGAGACGCCAGGTTCACACAGCGCTAACTTTGTCTAACGAAGATTCCAGCCACATTTTTCTTATAGGATTTGCAAAGATACATAGTTCTAAAAAAAATTCTAACGATTAACATTGCTATTTTAATTTTTAAATAATTTTTTTCTCTTAAAAAGTGATTTTTACGGGAACAAAGATGAGATGTCCAATTTTAAAGAGTTCTGATAGTTCTGTGATAATTCTCGTGTAGTTCCGAATGTATTCTAATTTTTTAAAGAGTTTTAGTCATATATTAGAAGTGTGATTTACTTTTGAGAGTTTTGCAAGAGATGACACTAATATTCGTGTTGTCGAAGACATTCCAATCATAGTTATTATTTTTTAATGCTTTAATATTAGGCACTTTATGATATTTAGTCGTTTACTAATAATACACGCAATAAACATTGTGCTTTATATTAGATGTACAAATAAATTTCCGCCGTTTTTAATAAAAAATTAAGCATTTATTGTGATACATAATGTTTTATTGATGTAAGTCAAAATGTAACTGCAAGTTCTTTTTGCGTTTGGCACGAATCTTCATTCAATAATGCTTCCAATTCCGCGTCTTCGGCCTTCCGCTACATTCTTTGTCTTCGACGTCAAATTCACCGTTCTTAAATTTTTGAAACCATTCACAACTTCTCTCACTTAAGGCAGCCTCACCATATGCTTCTACAAGCAATCGATGAGCCTCAGCTGTAGATTTCTTCAAATTAAAGAAGTAAATCAAAAGTTCTCGCAAATGACGCTTATTCGGCTCAAAACTTGCAACGGCATTTTCACACAAAAAAAAAAATATGATGCTGATACAAAATCATTAGTATTTCAAAGTTATGTTGTTGACAGATGTCCAACCTTACGATACAATGTTTTACATCAGACAATTTTAACCATAGTTTGCTAGTGGCGCCGTCTTTTGTCAAACGGCGGAAACTTATTTGTACATCTAATATATTTAAAAAATGGAGCTTCCTAAAGAGCATTTTCGAGCATTGCGTTGCTTTTATTTTTTAATCGGAAGAAAACGGCAGCTGAAGATCATAGAATTTGGATAGAAACTTATAGTGATGTTGCTCCATCAATTAAGACATGTGAATATTGGTTCAGGCGATTCAAAAGTGATGATTTCTCTAAACACCGCGAGAAGTAGTGCGCAGTCTACGCCGCCCTTACGATCTAGAGGTGGGTTCGAGGCACAAACTTCTATATATACTACTAGACTGCCAACTTGCTTGAAAAAATAGCCCCCAATTTTGATATAATATTATACGCATACATCGAGAACCGCTCCGCGTGACCGCGTGATGAGGAGCGGTGCGAACACATCAGCGCACCATTTTGACATGTTAATCTATTATATTTAATAGTATTAAAACCATCAAATATTTATTTTCATAATCCAGCTATTATGAATTATTCTAATTTATAAGAAATTGAATAAAATCGCATTTTTTATATATGTTTATTAATATTCCATTGTCTTTCCAATATCTTTACCTTTTTACTTGAACTCTTTCTCTTCCAAAAGAAACAAAATTTTTCGCTATGAAATCACATCACTTTCTAAGATTATACGTTTAGCATGTGAACAGTTGATGCAAAACACAGACATATTGCATTTCTTTGGGTATATTTGTGACGTATGCGCAGAACTATCATACAATTTCGGGGTCCATTTCACATAAGCTTGTCCTAAGGAGTTAGTAGTATATATATAGAAGTCTGTGGTTCGGGAAGACGCTATTAGCGTTATTTGTGTCATTCTATCCTTTTACGCCTAATAAATAAAAATAGAGTGATACAAATAGCGTCTCTCGGCTAGTGTGCCTGATATATACTCCTAATATTTTTAATAAATGAACAAAAAAATGAAGGAAAATATCCATTCGAATATACTTTATTTTTATTCGTTAAAAAATGAATACTTTTTCATTCCATTTGAATGAATATTTTTTGAATATGATTACGAATATTTTCGTTTTCGCGTTCATTTTTACTCTGCACATAGCTTGCAAGCTTGTAAAAGAAAACAAATCTGTAAAAACAATGAAACCGTTAAAGAAATCCTCCATCAATGATGCCATATGGCAGACTAGTGACGCAGCATGATATATAGTTTAACAAATTGAGAATAAAAATGATACGTCATTTCGAGTAAAAACTTATACAAAATTATATGTTATCTTAAATGAAGATTTATGTAAAATTATGTCATCAAATAGATTGTACTTGTAAATAAACAATGTATTGTTTTTTAAAATATTTGTTTCAAGGTTTTTTTCATTAAATCTAAATATTACAACGACAAAAATACCTAAATAAATTTTTTTTTTGTTTTTTTTTTTTACTTAAAATCATCAAAGTGCCGGTTATAGTAAAAAGGTAACGATTGCTTATTGGAATTTTCTTTTTCAGTTTATATTTTATTTGAATATACCTAAATGAATATGAATATTAGTTATTTAAATAATCATAGTTTTTTGTAAATAAATATTTTCGAAAATCCAAAATTTTTTTTTTAAATAAATATATGATTATATTTTTTAACGTAAAAATTTTGAATAAATACAATTTATAGATAAATTATTAGGTGTTGGAATTAATTCGTAGCGTTTTTTAATGAAAGAATGTTATTTATTTCACATGAGCATTAAAAAATACATTAATGAAAGTACTTCCCATCACTTGTAAAACGCTACGAATTAATTCCAACACCTAATACAAATTTTTATATTCATCGAGCACACGCCATTCGTCAATTTTTCTCATTATTTGGATTTTGATTCAAGACATTAAAAAGTAATTTTTCATGCCAAAAATAATTGCTTATACTATTAACCGTAGCGCTTCTACATCTCATTTTAGAATTAAAATACTTCGGAAATAACGCATTTCTCCTAAAAATATTTTAAATAAAAATTGTTTGGTTTCGAAAAAAATGCAGAATAGCAACCTATATTTAAGAGCCTCTGCAGAGATAATTTCATAGTCGATTAAACTTTTTCAAATTGAAATTATATGATTTTTAGTCACAAATCGATTCTTCTTATTTGTTCTGCTTACAAAAATGTCAGTCAGCTTACAAAATGATCAAACAATAAATATTTTAAAACAAATATATTTACATAATATATTTTTCAGAATACATTTATATTACATAATATATTTTTCACTGATAAATATTTTATGAATTATTTCACCTTTTATATAAAGCATTTCTTATTTTATTTTTATGCGATACTTTATATAGATAAAGTCATTGCATGTAAATATGTGCTAAAAATAAAAATAAAAATTTCTTTGGTCTTTTTAATTTTTAATTAATATTTTATTTTTATTTTAATTTTTTTTAAATATAGATGACAAAAAATAAACAGAATTAACTGAAATTATTGTATTTTATTTTATTCAATATGTTACATATGTGAACATTTTTTGTATCAAGTTATATTGCTCATAATATATTATAAGCAATAATAATAAGAAATAGGTAGTGAATGACGCACGCGTAGAAAACGTATCCAGGGGCGGCGTAACTCACTGTCCGACGCATACAGTACAGGGAATCCTCGCTACGATCAGAGGATCGCTACATACGTACGCACGCACGCACGCCCGCATACAGTTGCCTTGTAAAAATTTAATAACTTCATTTGCAGCTTGAAAAAAAGGAAAACTTCCATTTCGATAGATGACAGTTCCAAACAAATGTTTATGTAAATAAACTTTCATTCCTCTTAGAAATTTAATTTAGATATCACACGTTTCCCACTGACACAGAATGCACACAGATCGAATATTTATAATTAATCAATATATCATTCGTTTCTTATAAAACGTTTACACTCGATTGACATACAAAGTATTTATTCACTTGAAGAAAACGAGAAATTTACTAATATGATATATCTCTATCACTTAAGAATCCGTTTTACTATCGATGATTCATAATTATTAATTATTGTCAAATAGTTATTCGGTGACTGAAAATTACTCGAAGAAAGAAGAAACTCACGAAGCATTTACTCGACGATATTAGCATGAATGTTTAATGTATTACCCATGGTACCCCAATTATACATTTAATTATACATTTAATAGAAAACGATAAAAAATAAATGTTAGATTATTACTTGTAACGTAGTAAGATTAAAAAAGATGCGCAAAAATTTGCATCTTATCTTCATACATGTATCTTCTACTACAAAAATAATATTAAAACATTTTTATGCGGTTAAAAACCGCACGAAAACCATTAATGATCAATGCTTTTCGATACAATGGCACTTAATCACTGCCATCTAGATGAAACGTATGGGTAATGAAGTAACAGCCGTGTTGTACCAGTAGTATTAATTTAAACATTCTAGAGATTATGTTAAATAATCGATGACTCATGGTACTCCGTGATCCATGGTGCCCTCCATATGTATAAAAATATATTTTCAAAAAAAAAAATACATCAAATTAAACGATAGAGAATCATCACAAATGTGATCATAGTTAGATGTTTCGAATATATATTCTTTATTAAATTAATTTATTTCAGATATGATTGCGCGCTGATAATTTTCGGACTTTCAACACAATCAGTTTAAAACGCTAATAATCCCCCCTAAATTAAATTAGAAGAACTGTAAAGAATTTATTGCGAAAAATATTACCTCAGTTTGAACCTGGGACTTCTCAACTTTTCGGGGCGAGTGTCTTAGCCAACTCGACCACTGAGGCTTCGGAAATATTCCTCGCAATAACTGATATGTAGAGAGAGAACGCGTTATGTGACTGCGTGTGTGTAAAAACACACACACACATTTATTTGTGTGTGTGTGTGTATGCGTGCGTGCGTGGTGTGGTGTAATATTTCATTAATATCTTTTTTGTAGCACAACGAATGCAAGAAATGCAATAAACAACGAATGGTTATTGAATGGACCAAATGGAAGCAAGATGCCCATTTTACGCTTTAAGTAAGTTGATATAAGAATATCTTTGATGATCTTTATTTTTAAAACGCATAAAAATATTTAAGCAATTGTATTTCGCTTGTTTCTCAGATGTTCCGCTTTAGCAACGCCACCAGAAAACCCACCTGCGAAGCAGCTACACATGACTTACAAGATCTTTCAAACTGACACTAAACTCATTAATCTTCTGCTGCAATCACATGGTTTAATGGAGGTACAATTTTAATAATATTTATTATGCAGTTAATTTTTATATACATTTATATACAAAGTATACCAAATGATTAAGCTTCAAGGCCATGTTTTGTTGCATATTTTCTAATTTGTTGTGCCAATAGTTTTTGTATTCCAATATTACACACATTTACTCTCTGCGTTATCAGTCATATAAATTAATCATTTATACAATATAAATTTTTATTTAAAAGTTGGTGAAGATAGCCAGTTTGAATATTATATACACGCAATATATGCTTTTCATACTGATATAACGAAGTAAGATGTTATTCACTTACTCTACTGTTATTCACTTTGAAAAACAAAAACAATCGCCCAGAAAAAGAATGAAGGAATTGTAAGTGAATCGAATTTGAAAATAATCCTAACTAGCACGTTTATATGATGACATTTAAAAAATTATTTTCTCCAAAAATTTTGAAGATTCCTATAAGAAAAAATGTATAAGATATTAATGAAGAAATAAAGAAAATAAAATGAACCATTTTTGTTTATTTCTAATACAATTTTTAATATTGAGAAATATCCAGGAGAAAAACTTTTATTTTTCTTTGCAAATAAAAATTTTTATATCTTTACTTTTAGGTACCTATGAATGAGACAGATTTTAACATACTATGGATGGGAAGTCATCCAAAACCGGACATCTTGCGAAATTTGATGCCTTATCAAAAAATAAACCATTTTCCTAGGTAAGAATGAATTATTAAAAAATGGTTTTCATAATCTAAGATAATACTTTACGGATTTAAATAGTCACGAAATAAGCTCTTGGAACAATTTTAATTTCAAAAATTTTTATTTGAATTTTTATAGAATATAATATAAAATCTGTATGACTATTAACTTGAACTTCCTTAAAAATCTATTTTTTAGATCGTACGAAATTACCCGAAAAGATCGCCTTTATAAAAATATCGAAGCTATGCAAAGAAGTAAAGGCCTTCGAAATCTTGATTTTATACCTCAGACATTTCTACTGCCTACTGAAGCCAGAGAGTTGATTTCGGCGCATTTCAGATATAGAGGGCCTTGGATTGTCAAGCCTAAAGCTAGTTCGCGAGGCCGTGGCATTTATATTGTCAATAATGTAAGACACACTTCAGTATTTTATGAATTTTTTACATTATTTAAACTGTCGTTAAGTAAAAGCAATCTTACATAAATATATTGAGAAAGTTTATTAATAAAAATTTCTTATAATAATTGTAATTATTTATAATAGTTATTTCGGGATAAACGGACATCGATCTTGATCTTGACACATGTCAAGATCATGACTATGAGTGACCTTCAAAAGATTTTAGGTGGCGGTCATTGTTCGTTCAAAAGTTATTAACAAATAAAGTTTAAAAAATAATATTTATTTCTGCCATATATTAACGGGTTTACGACTTTCCACGCGAAGAGAGGTCCACCCTCCCCTCCCCCCTCCTCGAGGGGAACGCATATCTTTCTATGCGAAGCAGGGCATCATGGAACAAAATCGGAATGGATTCAATTATTTCCTAGATTTCTATTGCGTTTTCTGGTGAAAAGAGAATAATCGCGATCGGAATCCATTCCGACTTTATTCCATGATAGGTGTCCAGGATCCACCGTACTTATATGCGTTTGAGTGAGATAGAACAATGATGTAAGAAATGAATTAAGAATATCAATATTATCGATTTTTTTAATTTGGAATTTAAAAAATCTGTAGATACTATCGACATCGATCAAGTTCGACCGTCACTCAAGCCAGCATCCCCTTAATGATGTGATTTAGCAATGATTTTAATTTAGCAACTAATTATAATAATATTTTTAAATTGCTCTTGAACATATAATTAGTATATTTATTGATAAATATAATGAAAGATAAATATATTCTTGAATTACTATATTTGGACTGGCATCAAGTTGTATATAAATTGTGTTTTATAAAATTGATAATTTTGCGAAGTGTATAATACTATATCATTCACTTATCCACTTTTTTTTACTATTTCGTTATAGCCTGAGAAGATCCTGACAGATGAATCGGTTATTGTGGCACAATACATAAATAATCCGCTTTTAATCGATGGACATAAATGCGATTTGCGTCTTTACGTAGCTGTAACGAATTACGATCCCCTGCTAATTTATTTATATGAGGAAGGTTTAGTGAGATTTGCCGCTGTTAAATATGATGGAGCAAGTGAATATGTTTGGAATCCTTGCATGCATCTTTGCAACTATAGTATAAACAAGTTCCACGTGGATTATGTAAAGTAAGTTATACAGCAAGTACAGCTAATATTAAATATATTAAGAGAAAATTATTTGTATGATAAAGTATAAATATATATTTTTTTAATAAGATAAATATATATATACATATATTAAATGGATAAAATTGTTTATATTGATAAAAGATACATATGTTTTCTATTTATGTAAAGTAATAACTTAAATAGTTAAATATGCTAAAATTTTGAGAAAATTTTATAATATAATAAGGTTTACTTAGACAAAATTTTTAATACATGTTTGCTTGTTTTTGTCTTGCCAAAGTTTCAAATAGTTTTCTTGTATTATAATGCAAATAATAGTACTTAATAATAGTAGTATAATCTTTGTTATTTTACGTCAAGAAAATATTGTAATTTATGTAATATTGACAAAGCAAATAAATAAAAAAACGAGAATTAAAAAATAAAAGAAAGAAGGGAAGACAAAATAATAAAGTGAAGCAAAAAAAAGTTTTTAAACAATGAATGTCAATACATGATCGAAATTTAAAAACGAAAAGATAAAGGGTATAAACCACGAACGCCAGAAATCGTTAGCGATTGATTATATTTGATTACACAACATTATAATTTCACATAAAATACATAAATGTTTATAATCTAATTTCACATTAAATACATAAACGTTTCGGCCTTATATTAGGCCATCTTCAGTATATAATAATTACAAAATATTTATGCCAAATAACAATTCATCTACATGTATAGTCTTATGACATGTCTACTTGTAACGTGAACCCGCTCGTTATTTAACAATTGAATTTATTTTTAATTAGCACGTAATTGATGTTAGTCCGAACAGATTAAAATTATCATTTCCAAAGGCAATCGTCTTTTTATTACAAGAATTCAGGTAGTTCAAAAACATTTGGCAAAACATTGTAACAAGTACTTTATTACAAGTCATCCACTCTCGATATTGTTCCACATAGTTGACTGTAACACAAATACTAAAAAAATTTTTTATATTTATAACTCGAAACACGATTACAAGATATTTAATTAACCAAAGAATATTGTAATCTGGAAATTTTGCGTTCAATGTAATAACTAAATAGGAACATTTGGATCTGAATTCTTATAATAAAAAGACGATTGCCTTTGGAAATGATAATTTTAATCTGTTCGGACTCACATCAATTACGTGCTAATTAAGAATAAATTCAATTGTTAAATTAATGAGCGAGTTCACGTTACAAGTAGTCATAAGACTATACACGTAGACGAATTATTGTTTCGCGTAAATATTTTGTAATTATTATATACTGAAGATGGTCTAATGTAAGGCCGAAACGTTTATGTATTTAATTATGAAATTAGATTATAATGTTGTGTAATCAAATATAATCAACCGCTAACGATTTCTGGCGTTCGTGGTTTATGCTCTTTATCTTTCCGTTTTTAAATTTTTTAACTTCAAAATAACTATATAACTGAATAAAAAAAATTTCACATAGAAATTACTTATAAAAATATTTAATATAAATTATATCCGACTAGGAGTGAAGATCCCGATGCCGAGGATGTAGGACATAAATGGACATTGTCGGCATTACTTAGACATTTACGTTCAATGGGTCAAGATACGGAATCGCTTATGCAGCGAATAGAAGATATTATTATAAAGTCAATTCTTGCTAGTGCATCTGGAATCGTCAGCGGTTTAAAGCAATTCGTGAAATACCCCGAGACATGTTTCGGTAATAATTTATCTCAAATAATGTCTTCGATAAATTATGTTTTTTAACATAATTTACAGGATGTAATTTAAAATATGGTTAACAAACTTCAGGTTTGAATATGTGACATACTCCCTACATTAAAACACGAAAAAAATTCATATAAACATGCATATATCCGCAAACTCACTGTCACTGAGATGCAGCTCAAAATGTTTATCAATATAGGAAAAAATAGAAATGATATTTATTAATATTTAATATCATTTTCAATTTTTAATTATAACAAATGTTCGACTCCCATTTGATTCTATACACGCTTGGACATGTCGGATTATGGACTGTTTTGCATTCTTTCAAAGTTCTCGTGGCAATTACGAATGTTTATAATCATCAAAGATGCGTTAACGTAATATCTTCATTGGCGATTGGAACTTCAAAAATTAAGAACTTCAAATCAAAGATCCCCACAGATAAAATCTAAGGGGTTTAGATCATGGGGATCATACATAATATTTAAGATTTTGAATTATGTCTCAGTAACATTAAATTTGCGAACATATGTTCATACTTTTTTTCATGTTTGGTGTGGGAAGCTCAGATCCGAAATTCGTTATACCTTATTTTAGTTATACCCTGCGTAAATATAGCTAAACAATACTCACGATATGAACAAATATCAATTTTAAAAAATTATTTTTAATATGTAAATACAACGAAAAAAAAAACGATCATTTTGTGATAAATATTATTTTATGTTATAGAAAGATATAAAGTAGAAATATAGTATTTCATATGTATATCACACATGTATGTTTTAGAGCTATTTGGCTTCGATATACTGATTGACGATATGTTGAAGCCGTGGTTATTGGAAGTAAATTTAACCCCCTCGTTGGGATGTGATTCACCGCTAGATGTTAGACTCAAGTCAGCTTTAATAACAGATTTGCTTACTCTCGTCGGCATAGCTGCTGTCGATCCAATCCTGCGCTCTCAAAATTTAAATCGTGCTGCCATAAATTCCGATAAAAAGATAATTAATGTAAGCTATTTTGCTTTTATTTTTCTTAAATTATTCATATTAATCTTCCATCATATTTATCTTCCATCTATACACAATACACTCAATGAATTCAAAGTTATATGTAACGTACCTATTTGTAATTTCCCATTTCAATAATATAACTGTAATATAACATGTATGTTACAGTTATATTGTTGAGTGAGAAATTATATAACTAAAGTTACATGTAACTTGCGTTCACTGGGTATTGATTAAATATTAAATTATTTAAAATTCTGATTCGATTATACATTCAGTTGTAGATATGTTAAACAATTAATCCCCTGCAGCATTAAGTTATACAAAAGTTGCAGCAACACTGCATATTGCAACAATATTGCAGAAATTTTGCAGCGATAATTATTGCAAATTCTATGCTGTATGGAATGATTTTCAAGATTAGGAACGATTTTGGAATGATTTTCACGGTTAAAAAAATATAAACGTTATCGTTAGCATTATTTAAAAGTTTCTTCGTTATTTTTTTACTTTTAATGCTCTACAAGAATAAGATATATTGATTTTAAAATTATAATTAATATTTAATGATCAATATTAAAACTAAATTTAAAAACGGCCTCATAATTCCCTAAAAGAATATGATTTTAAATTTCGTCGTTTATGAATTATTACATTCTTAATTTAAATGATTCATAGGAAATTTTATACTATTCGATGATTGAGATTTTTTAGACAATATAATTGAAATTCCATTTCACGAGTTTTTCTCAAAAACTTGCAAAGGATATTACTTACAATATATCAAGATGTAAAATCGATGAAAACATATGCTGTGCATATGCTGTCATCCAGCACATTGAATTTATGATATTCAATCTCCATATGCACATTAGGTAATGCAAATGTCGGCAGTTTATATTATCTTAGTGAAAAGATCAAACATCTCTTCATGTTTTACTTCTTTTCATTCACGATTAGAACAAAATCTGGAAATTATTTACAATAGGGCCTTTTCTGAATTTCGACATTTTTCGGCTACAATGTTATAATAATCTTTGTTATGACTCAAATAGTGATAATAAGTCGGGAGGTCGAAAAATAGTTTACCTATTTTTTTAATTATTTATTCTACCTTATCTTCTCACATAGGGTTGCACGACTTTCACGCGAAGCGACTCCCACTCCATCTTCCCCTTTCTTAGGGGCGCACGACTCTCACTTCACCTCCCTCTCTGTTCATTATTAGAGTCCGGATTAATGTTCTGAGAACGTGTCAACCGTAGCTATGTCCTCACTACACCTCATCTCCCATCTCTGTAGCGCCATCGCTCCGTCGCTCGCCACAGCTTTTAATAGCTTTTGGCAGTGGAAAGAATCGTGAAGAACGCGCTACAATCGACTCGAATCGGTACGTCGATCAGCGAATAATCCGGGCTCTAGTCATCATTATTACTTAGTATATTATTACTCGAATAGAAGTATATGTGTGTATATTTTTCGACCTCCTCCGATTTATTATTACTATTTGAATCATAACAAAGATTGTTATTAATATTGCAGCCGAAAAATGTCGAAATTAGGAAAAGATCCTATTGTAAATAATTACCCAAAATCTTTAGGACCTATACTTATTTTGAATAACTAACTCTCCCTTCTTTCCCAATAAGTCTATTAGATTCATATTGTTATTTCTTGTTTACGTATCTATCTTGAATTATGAAACGATAGTTATTTTGAATCTGCAAGTTCTTTAAATAGTTTGGAATCACTATAGATGCGGAAAGATAATGTTCATATTCATGGATTCAAAGTGTTAAATAAAAATATACAAACACTTTCATCGCTTTCATCTTTTGTTGTATTCAGGTTATGGTCCTTGCCAAGTTTTTGAGAAAAGTCAAGTTGCAATTTTAGGAACATTGTCACAAAAATACCGACTATCGAAAAGTGCCATCAAATCTCCTATAAAATCATTCAAATTCACAATGTAATAATTCATAAACGGTGAGATTTAGATGATACTGAGCTTCTGCTCCGGGAAACTCCCTTTATGTAGACACTGTAGAAGGAGATAAGGGTGTGTTGAGAAAGGGGCCAATAACCAGAAGATTGGTTCCGTTATGTAGACGACACTTTTCTGGAGACATGACAATGATGAACTTCACAACTTAAACTTTCTCAACAACCAACATCCTAATATTCGATTTACTATGGACATAGAAGAAAATGGTAAACTTCCCTTTTTGGATGTTTTTGTCACAAAGAAGACTGACAATACTCTGGGCCATCAAGTATATAGGAAGCCAACACATACTGACAGATATTTACATGCCGAGTCGCACCACCATCCAGCACAAAAACAGTCGACAATATACTCACTTGTGCATAGAGCATTTAGTATCTCTGATAAAGAACATCTACAAACAGAACTCAACATTTGAAACAAACTTTACCACGGAACGAATACAATAAGAAGGAAGTGGACGGGACAATCAACAAACATAGGAACGAGACAAAGAACCACTGGGACACACAACAACTACAGGAAGAGTTAAACAAAAAAAAAGCCTGCCATTCTTCCATGTAAAAGGAAGAACAGACCATATCAGCAGGATTTTGAACAAATACAATATCCGAATCATTTTCAAGAAAGATCGAGCAAATCTTGAGAAATCCTAAAGACCTCCACTCAATTCCGCAGGAGTATACAAAATACTTTGCTCTTACGAGAAAGTATACATCAGTGAAACCAGAAGAATGGTCAACGTGTGCATGAAGGAACATCAATGGGATGTCAAGAAACACGTCACACAATCGGCATTGACAGAATCGAGACAGGACATCAAATATTATTCGACAAAACTGCTACTATAACTACAACGATGTCATATTTCTCGAGAAAATACAGAGAGATCATAGAAATATAGAAACATCCAAACAATTCGAACAGAAACTCAGGTCATGATGTAAGTAAGATATGAAAAACTGCTCTTTTGACAAGCCAAGGAAGACCTCCCTCCCTTCCCCAACCCTCACTCCTCTTTACAGCGTCTACATAAAGGGAGTTTCCTGGAGGAGCAGTTCAAGTATCAGTGCGCTCCTCGCCCTGATGACAACGGCAAGGTTCACGAAACGTTGGCATTAGTAATGGACAAAAACACGATGATGACCCTTCTGGTATCATTAAAGATAACAGTTGTGAAAGCGTTATATTAATAGTTCACACAAGTAACTTAACTATAGAGATTCTAAATCCTTACGTGTCAGTACGTATATGTATATACGGTGTGTACGTGTATGAGGACAAAGGAAGTAAGTCACTGGGCGCGTGGTTCGAGGGGGAGGGGGGGGCGACGTCATTGGGCACGAGGACTGCAGCAAGGGACTGATATTACCGGGTTCCGGTAGAGGGGAATGGGGCTCGCTATATTCTCTTTCTCTTTCTCTTTCTCTCTCTCTCTCTTTCTCTCTCTCCCTCTTTCTCTCTTTCTTTGCGTTCTCTTTTCAACCCATTATCCTTCCTCTTCTATCTATTGTAGGCTGCAGTTTTCTCTCTCCCACCCATTGCGATTTTATACTTGCCATCTTATTTGCTCTCTCTTCCTCCCATTGTGGTCCTGTATTTACCATTTTATTCGTGCTCTCCCTCTCTTCCTCTCGTTGCAGTCTTATACATATCATTTTATTCTCCCTTTCACCCATTGCGGTTCTATATATTATACTTATCCTATTATTTGCGCGCTTTCTTTTCTTTCCGTTGTTCTTAAAGATCATATTTTTTTTATTTTGCAAAATATTAGAAAATTCGTAAGAGGTACCAAAAACATTAAATATAAAGAATAATTAATCGACTATGAGCAAAACGTTGTTTTCTTGTTTTAGTATAGAAGAGTGCAGTCTGCAGAAACATTGCCTCAAGAAAGGAAGAATATTAGAAATAATAAAAGTAAAGTAGGTTTAAATTTAGAGCAACAACGAATAGTAGCGTCTGCAAAAGCACAATTTGAGAGAAGAGGCGGATTCGTTAGAATATTTCCAAGCCCGAAATCTTGGGAACTCTACTCACAGTACTTAGGTAAACATAATATCTCTAATAATAAATTCGTACAAAAAAATGTCAAAATATTTTTCGAAGTCAATATGTCCTAACAAGATGATCTTTTTTATCCATTCTATGTCTTAGATCCAATTACAGGTGCACCAATGATTTCGGATCCGCTAGGTCCAAGAAGATTACCGCAACATATTAATACTAACCATAATCTAATGTTGCATGAACAATTGTTTCCTGCAGCTAATCGCATTACTGGCTACATTGTTTCAGAAGTCATATTAGATAGATTATCTAGGTATGAGGATACAAATTCTTGTTTCACATAATTATAATAACCACATTTTTGTTCACGAAACTATTACTTTGTATAAAAATTCAAATTTGATAATTTTTCAGTATTATACATTCCAATGATTTTGATCATATGTTATTAATACTTTTGTATTAATCGATAATTCTTTTTTTACTTTTTTAAAACTGAAAACGGATATAATGAACTTAAACCTATAGCCGATTGTCGCAAGATATTGTTATCGAAATCAAAACTATATTTGCTTCAAATTATTTTGTTTGTAACTATTTGTTGTTTGAAATATTGAAGAAAATTTATCTACTGTAAATCCAAATAGAGACAATATATAATTATGAACAAGAAGATTATTAAAATGTAAAAAAATTCAAAATTTATGATATATATTTTTGAAAAGATTAATTGAATATTTTAGTATTTATTTAACAATTAACATATTTTGGTAATTGTATATATTAGGAGCGACCTCACAAATTTCAATGATCTTAATATGTGTTGTCAAGGTCATGACCTCGAGTGATCTCCAACAAGTTTTAGTCGCCGCTCATTATTCATTAAAAAGTTAACAAAAAAGTAAATAAGTTTAAGAAATAACGTCTTTTTTTTACTACATAAAACAAAAATTCTCTGTTTTAAAATCCCTCTTCTGCGTAAAGACACACAACTTTCCATGTAAAGCGAATTCCATTCCATCTCCCTTCCTGCCAAGGTTTTACAACTTTTTACGCCAAACGGGATCCTCCCCCCCTTCCTCTTGCCTAAAAACATACGACTTGCCACGCATTCAAAAATAAAACTGTTATTCGTTTTTGAAATAGAATTTTTTCGCAGAAAAACCACAAAAGCCCCTTCTTAAAACATGATATACATGTCTTTTTACTAGTTTTATTATCGAAGAAAAAACCACAGTTTTTGGAAAGCACGATTTCTGAACATTTATCCCATTTCCTAGCTTAATTAATAAATACCATGTATAATTTCATTTTCGTTCAATCTCCTTTTATTAAATATTAATTATAAATAGATAAAGATCGAAGACGAATAAATCGTTTCTTCATTATCATTTTCTAGTTAACAAATACCAGCATATAATTTCATTTGCATCGCTCTCCTTTTAAATATTAAGTTATAAACAGTAGAGATCGAGGTTGAATAGATCGCTTTGTCATTATCATCTTCTAACTTTGTTAACAAATTATAGAATTCAATTTTTTCATTTCTGTGCGATTTCCTTTCATTATGTATCAATTTATAAACAGAGGTCGATGACGATTTTTCATTACCATTTCCTAGCTTAACAAATCTTTATCAGTGCAAATTAATTAATGTTCGCAATTGTTTAACTAGTGTCCCTAGACATTTACAATGTTTCCGATCAGCGCTTCTAGCGCCATTTAGCGTCAGATGCTGCAACCGTACATTCTGAGCTGATCGACAATAATAATGATGATGACAATAACGACATACCTGAATCTGAAAAGTTACAGAACTTTGCGTCGCAATATCCCCACTTATAGGGTACGTAGAGAAAAATGTATAATACAATCGGAGTACACAAGCTATTGATTAAGTGTACTGAAAACTCGATCGGGTCAGCCGTTATTGAGATCCGATAATCTCGATTCGGCATAACACTCAGCTTGCGTAAAGGAGCATGGTAGTGTCTCGCGCTATGACACTTCGCTTGTCTTAGCGGCGAGACTTTCCCGGTTTATTATCATTATCTGAATCATAAAAATTGTTATCAACATTGTAGCCAAAAAATATTGAAATTCATAAAAGGTCATATTCTATATGATTACCGAATCTTGTTTCGCGTAAAGTCGTCAACAAAATCAAATATTTTTTACTTTTAAGCTAATTCTACAATGTGCTCTTTGTTTCCTATTTCTTGCTGTTTGTCTTTTTGGTCAATAAGACAAAAGACAAACAGCAGACAAGAAATAGAAAACAAAAAGCACATTGTAGAATAGCCTGAAAACAAAAATTATATAAAAAGATAACGTTTTTAAAGAAAATTTTTGTTTCTGAAGCAAAAAAAATTTATTTTGAAACAGAATTTTTATTTTATGCTATAGAAAAGGACGTTATTTCTTAAATTTATTTAATTAAATTTATTTTTATTGTTATTATAATTTTTTAACAAATAACATCTAAAATCTGTTGGAGGTTATTCGGGGTCCTTGACAACATATGTATATATAATATATATTGAAATCTATGAGATCGTCCCTAATATGCAATTACCTCACTTTCGTTTTTCGAATTCTTTCCGCCGGGCAGATTTGCTCGGTCAGTGATTAAACATAGTTTTCATTTCAGCTGATCTATAACCGATCTATATTTGTATATTTTGGTTTTGAACCAGAGTAATATTTTTTCTTAAGTTTTCTGGAAATAGAAATCTTGGCTGAATTCTTATCTAACTTATACGCTTATTAGAAGTTGAATCTGTTGTCCCCATTTCTCGAACGTTCTTTCAGATTCATCGAAATTGTCAATCAAATCTCCTATTGATCTTATACTAAACTTTGCTTATGAACTTTCAAACGGTGTAGAAGGTTGCGGTATTTGCCTAAGTAACTCGGTCTCGCATCGTATTAGTTCTCGTTCCATCAAGTTTTTCTCTCTTTTTAAGAATTTCAACTCTCTTCTTAATAGCTGCTCGATATCAGCCAATGGCGCTTGGTTCCATTACAGTAGGTAGGAATAATAGGCTCACTTTGTGTCGGCACCTTTGATCTGATTGTTAAATGACTGCTATGTTGTCAACTGTTGTGTGAGCACCTATAAGAACGAAGTTGCTTAGCTTCCCTAGACTGTACCTAGGCCGGTATTCATAGTCGGATCTTATATTTAAAACCGTCTTAAGTACAGTCTTGAGATGTCATGAGCCAATCAGAGAATTGTATTAACATCTTAAGACAGTCTTACTTAAAACGGACTATGAATACCGCCCTTAGAGTACTTGAATAGAGGAAACTGATTGATGCGCCACACATATTATTGGCCATGCGATTCGGTCATGCGCGAGGCCATTATTTTTGACTGAGTAAACCTACTGTTCTTTCCTACTGTTCTTCAATATATGCGGCACCTTCTCTCTTTCGGTGGCGGTTTTTCCACATATCGGAAGGATTAAACTTGTTTAATCACATTCTACCTTCATCCCGTTCACGTAATTTTTCTTACAACACTTCTACCGGAACATTTCCTCTTCCAGCGTTTCGGCGGGGTGTTACGTCATTATTCCTTGCATTTTTTTTTTGCGCAACACGAACTTTATCTTAACTTTAGGGCAAAAAACGAGATAAACGGGGCAGAAACAGAGATAAACGTAGAAGTCGCAGTCGTGACTGGTCGAAAATGTGCTTCGATCTCAGAGAGATCTAAGCACTTTTCCAACCATTCACGATTGCGACTTCTACGTCTTACGTTTTTCTCTGTCTTACTCCACATCACGACTATGGGTCTGAGTACAAGAATTGTAATACTTACTTAGGCCTGTCTACAATAGATGATTGGTTAATTTCTATTACGATTTACCGCTTACAACTCTATTGTAGAACATTTAGAGACACGGCAATAAGTTATACGTCATACATGAAAGCCTGGGCGTTTCTTGCGTCTATAACTTAAGTCTAAGTGTTACGACAATTCTTGTATTCAAACCCGTTACATCTCGTTCTCAGCCATAGCTCTTACCAGTATGCTAGAAATGTACACGGCTGCTTCGTATCTATTCGATTTCATGATATTATTGTTCACACATGTGTCATCGATTTATGCAACGCCGGATCGCGCGCAGTGTTTATTTGCATATAAATCGCACACAGCGTTTTCTAATATGTTCGTACCTGACTCAGTCTGATTTCATGGGGCCGTCTATGAGCTCTCGTCCGTTTTTAGTCACACTAATCTTAAATTTGGTGCCTCAATTAGCATTGTATCTTACTAATTTTGAGATTGTAAGTGAACGTCTGACCTCGATCGCAAATTCGCAAAAGAAGGAGAAAGAAGTAAGCGACTCTTATGCGTGTTTTCTCTCCGACGACCATCTTCATTTTAATTCTCCTCTGCGCGATAGGCGCGTACATCATATTCAGGGGATGGAAGTAACTCGTTACTTGTAACACGTTACAGTTACAAGTTACTTTTTTGTTAACTTTACTAATAACCACGTTGCTTTGTTTTAATAATTGTAACGTAGTCACATTTTTTTGGTAATGGTAAATTTTACAGTTATTTTTATTGTTAGTTTGCGCACGATTAAACACGGTTCGATTGAACAAAGCCATAGCACTTGAGACATAGAAAGCCCTTAGGCACCCGTCCGCTGTGATTGGTCGTCGATTTTAAAAAAATAACAAGAAGTTACTTTCTCAAGCAACGATAACTGTTACTTTTAAACGAGTTACTTTTAAAATTCGGTAACTAGTAACAGTAACGTATTACTTTTTCTGTTCGATAACTATAACTTGTTACTTTTAAAAAGTAACTTTCTATTCTCTGATTACTCCGCGCGATGGGCGCGTACATTATATCATTCTGTGCGATATTTAAATTAACCTTACAATATTTACAAAATTGTTTTGTGTAAAGAGATTGCAAAATATGACTTTTCTCAATATTTTTAATGTCTTTTCCCTTGCCAGCGGCAATTTGCTATAGATTTTAAAAAGACGTAAGTTTACGTTAGCGTCTATAAATGTATTAAAATCGTAATATATTAAAGTTATATAAAAAATAAAAGTACATAATGTCTCAAAATTCGCGACTCAAAATACTCTAGCAAGAAAGTTCTCAGAGGGTTAAGTAAAAAAATTATTTGTAATTTTTTATTTTAATCAATAAGATATCAAGTGTGATTGAATGATTTTAAGATATCAAGTGTGGTGTGTGTGTGTGTGTGTGCGTGCGTGCGCGCGTGCGTGCGTGCGTGCGTGCATGTGGTGTTATTTAAGTATGGCCAATTACAGACTACGTTTAAACACCCTCCAGTCCACGAATTGTACATGCAGTAGTATTAATGATTATAATTGCGCTCACCTACATTTACAGATGACTGTCAAAACGTATCGTCAAAGCACTAGTTTCTGGTAAGTCTCTAATTTTTTATCAGTTGGTGAATAAATTATTTTATTGCATTCACGTCATAAATATTCATTGCAAAAAATATTTGTAAAATTGAATAGAGAATTACTCTAACTAACAATAAGTGAGAAGCAAATTTTCAAAATGCGTTTTGCCTAAAATTTATATAATTTTCCGCAAAAAAGAAACTCATAAAGAAATCACGCCTTACAGAAAATAACAATTTGCCAATCAGAGATTAAGATGTAAAATATTAAAATTACTAAACTATTTCTAATAATGTTAAACGAATGTATTTTATTTGTCTCTAGTTAAAGGATATACTGCACTTTGAATGTCTAGACTTTTTTTAACACAAATTGATGGTGAAAAAATGCTTTCAGAATAGCTTCTCTTAATAGAAAATATGAATCTTTTAAAATTGAACATTATGCCATCTCTAACTAAAAAAAAATCAAATTTTGGACAAAATGCATTTTGGAAGTTTCCCCCCTCAAGTGTAAATATGGAAATTCCAATTGAGCACATTTTTATGACGAAAAATTCGATAAAATAAACGTTTGGAAAGAGACGCATGTTACTATCATCTATTATAGTCGGGCGTAAGCAAGATCTTTTGTTCAATCAACTTGTTATTTGCACGTGTTTAACGAAATGAAGGTAATTGTATATATTTTGTTCAGAGAATAGTTCACTAATAGAGTGTTTTGAAGAAAAAAAACAGAAATTAGAAATCAGATTTAAAACAAGAATCTGCTATTCCAGAAGCATACAATAATCCTTCAACTTCCTCATGGAAATACATTTTGAGCAATATATTCCATTCTACGTACTCGGGCCTCTCTCGTGCTATTAACAAGAGAATCGGTTGGAACTGACTCGATTTTAATAAGCTTTGGATATGTTGTGGAGCATGAAAAAATATTAGACCGAAGGTCTTCAAATTTCGCTCTAAAATTTTAGGAACATATTTTCGAAGAGTTGTACTATTGATGTGTGAAAAAGAAATCGACTTTTTTTAACCCTACAAAATAGGAAATCCCCCTTTTAACTACTTAAGGAAACATGATGATATATATATATGAATGTGTATATGTATGATATGAATATATGTATGTATATGAATATGTATATGTATATATATATGAATATACATATATATGAATAAACACACTATTTGGATTATCCATGAAAATGGAACAGTCGAACGGAATCCTATTTCAGAGTTTTATCAGTTAGCCACATAAGTTTGTTCGAGTGGAAGTTAGAATTGTTTCTATTGAGAATCTATATTCAACTGTAAATTCATCAGTTATTGGCGATGAAAATTTAAGTATAAAACTAATGTGAAGACTGCAGAGTGTTTGAATGTAGAAGAAAAAATTCAAGGCAAAAATCTTGTTTCAATTGTATATCTGGATGAAAGGGCTACCCGATCTTAATCTCTTAAAAAAAGTGTGTTTATTTGTTTTTGAGATAATTATTCTATAATCATAATAAAACATGATTATTTATATTGTATATAAATTTTTCAGCATATAACCCGAAGGTACCATTTCCATTTAAGAGATGTCTGGCTGTTTTGGCCCAAGCAAAAGCAAGAAAAAAAAATTAAATTCCTGTCGCTATATCAGACGAATGGAGAGAATATCACCAAGATCTAATTAAAAAAAGGAAAAAAAAATAGAGGAGAAAAGACTGAGAATAAAATTAAGATTAGAAAAATAAAAGTAAAAGAAAAGAAAGAAAAGAAGAAAATAAAAAAGCTTCTAGTAAATAAAATTAAAACATAGGACACAAACATAAGAAAAATTTTCATAAGAAAAATATTATTTTTTTTACATTTCTATTATATTACTAATATAGAAATGATATATTAACAGCAATCGATCGTAAAAATATAGTAATCTATTATATTAAAAGTATGGAAATTATATTAATAAATTAATATAGTATCCACATATTTTATTTATTTCATAAATTTATTAATAGTATATTGAAAAATATAAATAATATTAAAGAAATTGAATGTTATTGAGTTCTTAGTCTTTTTATGTTACAAAATATCTATGATCAGAATCTATAATGCTTGTCAGGACTATAGATCAGAAATTGAATCTGAGAGTAAAATGCTGATAAAAAATTAGTTCCACATAATTCACAGCGATATTATCTCATTATCAACTTAATTATGGTTATTACATTATTTTTCTCATTGCAACTTAAATTTTGAATGTTGCTTTATCGTTTAAAAACAAAAATGTTTGTATTACGTTTAAATATTGAGCAACGTGGGAATACTCCTTAACCGACCAGAAACTAGTGCCTTGACAGTAATTGGTCACATTTAAATCGTATCTCAGAAGATATTACTTAAAAATTTACAACTCTGGATGCTGCGAAAATAGATTACAATGCATTGTTATAGCTTCATTTGTATAACTATGATCCTGTAAAAATTAGTAATTAATCATTTCCTTATAGGTACGAAAGATACGAAAGAGCATTGGTGAAAGGTCACAAACAAAGCTTGGACAGAATGAACAACAAAGAGAATGTAACTATAGATGTACATAAATATAAAAGTCAAGTATTGCAATTAATGCAAGAAGGCAATAAGCTGAGGTTTGTTATTAAAATTCCTCAATAAAACAATATAAGTAGTATAAGTATATAAGTAAAAAAAATAATATAATAAGAAATATATCAATTAAATATAAGTTACAAGCTTTGACAAATTAAATCATTATACGAATAAGAATACCAATAAGAGCCGACACATGTTGTTAGTGTATATTTCTTATTTCAAATATAAAAGTCAATAAAAATATCGCAAACATTTCGATCCTCTGTTTGGATCATCCTCAGTGCAATTAGTATGTCTTAAAATCTATAATCATTGTAAACGCATAAATAGACGTGTAAGTAATTAAAAGTCACTTATTAGATTATATTACTTCGTTAAATTATGTTTTATAAATAAACTTGCATCTTTAATGAAACGTAATAATCGACTTTTAACTAATAGCTTATACATCTGTTACAAACGTTTACAATGATTATAGATTTTAAAACTACACTGAGGAGGAGTCAAAACAAAGGATGAAAATGTTTATGATATTTTGATTGACTTTTATATTTGAAATAAAATAAGAAATACTAACAGCATATGTCAACTTTTATTAACATTCTTATTCGTGTAATGAATATCAATTAGTCAAGTATTCAATTGTTTGAATATTGTTCGATTAATTCATCTGTTTTATTTTTCTTTCCCATCTCTCTGCATAAAAAAAATTATACGAACAATATTTCAGTTCTGGTGAAGCAAGGAGAGCCTTCGGTTTATATCTAGGTTATATATTACGGAAAATATCACAGCCTAATGTAGATCCAGGATGTTGTGATCTTGTTATGAAGTTTCTCCAACATTCGTCTTGCAGTTTGAGAACACCATTTTTATTTACGGTACACATTAGTAATAACATTATGATTATGGTCCACTTAATGCTACGAAGCATTTGTAGCGTCAAATGGATCGTATCCTATATCTTATTATATAATAAAGTAATTTATTTAAAAAACGTTAAGACATTTTAACAGTGGCAAAGGTTAAGTGGAAAAAGTACGGTAAAATTATTCTCAAAGATAATTTAACGAAATAGTCCCCCCCCCCCTCTCTCTCTCTCTCTCTCTCTGTCTCTCTCAATAACCAATGTAGTTTAGTAGTTAAATATACTATCTAATTCCTCAACTTTCTAAAGCTTCCTGATAGGTCTTAAGGATGTTTACAAAATAAAATTAGTTATATCCTATAATCAGATATAGCGCATAATATAAAGATAGAGATATTTGTCATGAGCGTCGCGGCATTATAATAATAAAATATTGTAAATAAATGAAAGTTTAATTAAAACATTACGTTTAATGATGTTTTAATTAAAAGATATTTCCGCGTGATGTTTCTGAACCTCGGAAGAATACTGAGAAAGTTGACGAGAGGCATCTCATTAGCAAGAACATGCGAAAACCAAGAGAGAATATAATCGGACTGGAGCATATAATCGATTCGCGACTCGCTCGCTCGCAGTCCGGATTCTCACAAGGATATTAAGTTCGTTGTCTATCTAAAGTCTGTAAGGCGTTAAGGGGAATAATCAAATAATTGAAAACAAAAATGAAATTATAAAGTTAATTTATTAATAAAATATTTTAAGGTTTTGAAAAAAAGTGTGTGTAAAGTTAATTAGCTCCGATCCCGACGTCCCCGCGGATCCCGAATCTGTTATGCCCGACTCCTTGGCACAACATATTTGGTGACAGCGGTGGGATCCGCAATCGTAAAATCCACCCAGTTGATCTTTGAAAAATTTTTTAAGTTTAAATCGGTCACAGTGTAATAAAAATAGTATCACTTGAGTTTTACTTTTTAATTTGGTACCATAAAGATGGTATCACTTGGATTTTATAATTTGGTACAGTAATTCGTTTTCGAAAAGCATGATGTATTCTTAGCGCTTTTTTTACCCTTTTTGGGAAATAAGTTTATATGATATTCACTTGAAACTTCTTTTTTATTTTTGTTTCATTATTATTGCGTTATGTCTAACTGATTGAGAGATGTAAATTTTAATTTTTTAAACTCATCATTGTAACATTCTAACGGGTTTAGAAAAATGAATATCTTATTTCTACATAGCGTATTTACCCTCAAATTGCTTTTAGATTTATTTCGTTAAATTATTTTAGGGCAAATTTTTTTATATTAATTCCACTGGACTCTTCAAATTTTAAGTTAAATTCAAAATTAAAGTATATAAATTGAGTATCTATTATTGTCGAAGTATTGCACTACGTCCAGAATACGACAATTTTATATCAGAAATAAATCGCATAGTTGAATTATTTGTTTGAATTAATAATGTTTTCCATAGTTACCGTGCAGTAAGTTAAGCGATAAAGACCGAGCTGCCATCACCGCAAAACAACTTTCTGATTTTTTGCATCTGTATAACAGAGAAACAGATCTATACGAAGACACCGTAGATCGGTCTCATACCGTTCCTAATAAACTCTTCCAAAAGTTTTTAGCTGCTGCAAGGTATGCACATATGTTGAATTTTTAAAACATAATCCTATTGTGAAATTGTGTAAGAAAAAACTAACCCATTAAAATACAGAATAGTATCATTTGTATCATATTTTAGGACAAATTAGATACAGAAAAAGCATATCAAGAACTAATTTCACAACAAATTAAGATATGTGTAATATGCTTACGTTACAGCGAACAAGATCTTGATGATGTGCTGATTCTACAAACTCGTCTTTATAAGTGCACTCACAGTTTCTTGGGAAGAAGCGGCTTCGCTGGCAATCTACGCGGCGCAAATCTTCTCGGGTCTTTACCGCATATTACATCGCGAGTATATTCCAATGCCGCTGCAACAGAACAATGCAGATGTAATAATTCAATTAATAGGTAATTTAATTATTACATTTATCGAATTTCTTATACATTTTGAGAGAGAAAAAGAGATGGAGAAGAAAAAAAAGAAAGAAAAGAAGATTATGCACATAATTGTAATTCTTAATCTGTCAGAGCTACTCTTCTCTCTCTCTCTCTCTCTCTCTCTCTCTCTCTCTCTCTCTCTCTCTCTCTTTCTCTCTCTCTAATTGTTGATAAGTTAAGTATTATATGAGGCTATTTTAAAACAAAATGGCAAATAACACTTTTATGCCCTGATATAATAATAAATCGTGCATATAATGTCAAAGGCATCATTTTAAGCAAGAATATTTTGAATACTCTCTAAAGCGCTTTAATTTTATTTACGTATGCAACATATTAGTATATTACGCATTCGTATATCTTATCGCCGATTCGCGTAAAGGAGCACGGCAATGTCTTACGCCATGTCTTAGCGCCGAGATACTATTGTGTCTCCAGATAATGATCTCCACGAAAGCGATTTGGAAATTGCTGATATCATTACCATAGGTTTGCTCACGTTGCTTGCACTTTTTGCACTCAATGTCTTCGCTTTCTTTTTTTTTAATTCCAACACCTAATATATATATATATATTATATATATATACATATTCCACATTAAGAAATAAATCAAAGATGTTAAAAGTAAAATGGTATGATGTCAATAGTTTTCAAGTATTGAGTCTTTGAAGCCTGTCTAACCACAGAGCATGAAGTTCGCGCCGTCAAGTGCGGTGCAACTAAGCGGCTGGCCATATGAGTACTTCGACGGTTACTGATAAACAACACGATATATAAATAATCGAACGACTTTTGCGAAGGTTCCGTGAATTTTTTATTAACTTATACTGTTATATTCTTAAATTGGGCCAATTTAATTGACGAGTTAAATAATGTCGCCATTTTTTACTAATTTAGACAAATTCAGGGAAATAACAATAAAATAGAAACATGCATATGCTCATAATACCGCGATTCAGGTAATCTTTCCAAATCTTTTAAGCACTAAGTTATATGAAAACAGAAGAATTACATGAAGACAGAAGGAAAAATGTGTGCTCTTCAGAGAATCAAATGTTCAGTTATTTATACAATCCTAATAATTCTAATATATCTAATCTTATTTTCCTTTCTTTTTTCCTTCACTCAATAGATTCACATTTAATAAACAGAAGTAAAACTCCGTAAATTAATAATTTTAAATTTGGGGAATTCTTTTCTTTCCAAAAAAAAAGAAAAGAAAAAGAAAAAGTAAAGAAAACAAATAAAGTGTTTAGACTTACTACTTGTTGAAAGTGGGCCAAAAGAATGAGTCAATTGTCTTGGTAAACTTTGCTGAGTTGATCCTCGATCACAGTATAAGGATATATAATAGAGACAAGCAATGTTGGCACCTTTGATCTTTTTCAGACGAATTTCCAGGGTTTTGTCTTTGATATATACCAAATATTATATCAATAGTATTAGGAACCATCGTCTATACTCAACAAAAAAAAACTAGAGATAAAAAATCTTAACTTTTCAGAATCTTCCACTAAATCGGTGATCAGTCAGATACATCCACGTACAGTCACGTTGCTTCATAAAATTAATTGCTGTAATCAGCTATTCAGGAGACACGGTAGTGTCTCATCGGCCTTGTCGCTAAGATAAGCACAGCCATATGTCATGGCATAATTGCAGTAACAGAGAAACTATGAGTTCTTTGTTTTGATCCATTTGCTACCAAAAACAGCCGCTTATAAAGAGCAAGCAAATATGCGCGGCTGAAAACAAGCTCTTGTCCTTACTGTATATCCTTATGTGCTTCAGTGATAGAAAATGGTCTCGTGGATATACCGAATCAGATCTCGATCTGATTTGGAGAGATATAAGAATACTACCGCACTAGATCTCGACCACACAAAGTCAATAAAAATTGACTAAAATTACTTAACTAACTGGTCGCGGACCGGCAGAATGTCAATTAACTGGCCAAATTAACTGACTTTGCGTTCACGAAGGGCCTTTTTTATTCGCGAAGGAATTGGCGCTGGATGAAACCGCGTATGTTAATGATCTAATTTAATTTAATTAGGATTAGTAATAGGTTACGAATTGGATACTGGGATCGGTATCCTTGTGGCCTAAATTTTTAATTCCTTAACTCTCAAACAATATTAGTCATTTTCGTCATCGACCATTTGCCGAATGTTCAATATCGATAGTTAGAATGTTCAAAACCGTATGTGTCATCTATTTCAAACAACCGATGCTGTTTCGATTTATAAATCCTTAATCTATACTACTTCTTTTGTTCTTTGGGAGACATCTCTTTTTATTCGATACTTGTTCGAATATTTAATTTAGCAACATCCTCCCGAGCTAATTATTATTCTATAACAGAGATCGTTATTCGGCTCATTACTATCGCAATTTTTTGTGGCAGAAATAGATGATTCACAGATAATACTTATTAAAAATTTTTATGGTGATGACGAAAATCCTCACCAAAGAAAAAAATTGTGGAGTCTGGACGTAACATTTGTGTATAAAAAAAAGCAATATACAACGTTACATACTTATACAATAAAATGACATTTCAAACACAGGAATTACCTTGTTTTATCGTTTTGCGACAATAGCATTCAATCATAAAAATTTTTATTATACACAATTACGTTGCATTAATTGTCAATATATTTAAATTCAGTTGAAAATGGACCTGTGAGTTCCGAAATGTATTTTTTTTATGTAACACGATAATAAATATATGTTTTTAATTGATATCTGTAATATTATAGCTCGATTATTGATAGTTAATTAATTTAATTTATTTGATTTTTAAATAAGTAACTATGTGTTTTCTTTACACCAATATGAATGATTAACGGCCTAGTTTACATCGTCAAAACATTAATACGTGTATTAAGTTTTAAGCGCATTAATGCTTTAACACGGTTGCGTGTACATCAAAAGTAATAAAAAAGAAAAAAATAATGCAAATATTATCTTAATATATCATTTGAAAGAAACATAAGTCAAGCATAATACCGATTTCAATTAAGATAGCTCTTAATAGACTTCTTCCAAAAATGCGTTTCATGCATTTACGTCGTCGTTTATGTCATTTGGTATGCATCTCAATTCAGTACAATATGCTCGTATCAAGTAAGAGTATTATACTGAACTGATTCGACAGTGTTTATATCGTGTGTACTAAATATTTAATATAAATTTAATACGAATATAGTACCTGATATGCATATCAAGTGCGTGATGTAATCTAGGCCAATAAGAACGCTCATGTCATTTGTGTGCAATAAAGCATTATAGAAAGTTCACCAAAACTTTTCATTAATTAATTCCAAAACACTTGATTTAACAACGTATATTTATCTTCAACATCGGTTTTTACTGTAATGCTGAATAGTTATTTTGTCGTTTTATTAAAATATTGCTAGAAATATAGGAATTTAACATAAAATGAATTATAAATATAAAAATTCAAAGATGTTCGAATTGATATTCGCGAAAAAGATTGTAGTTCTTCATCTATAAATTTATTCTTATATTCTTATCATCTTAAAAAGTTGCATTACAATGTACTTTCATCGTAATCGCAAATTAAGATAAAAGAAATTTTCTGATGGTAAAAAATAACATGTTTACACAAATTAAGCAAACAATTAATCGTTCTTATCTCTCGAGCATAAGAAGTATAACATATTCAGAGCTTACATTTTTAAGTGTTAATGACATAATTAAGGTATTAATGCATTAAATTAGCCAAGTATCTCAAAAGTTTATTACAACTTACGGCGTTAGATAATTTATAATAGTTTAATGTTGAATTGTTTATTATGTTTGTTTGAAACAAATCCTTTTTGAAAAAAAAAAAAACGATTTTTTTGTACGATTGATGAATAAAAATTGTTAGCTTACAATTAGAATTTCAACTGTGTAAAGAGAATAAAATTACTGCTTTGTCGTTTCACTTATGTTCTGTTCTTCCAGCTCCTTGATTCTTTTCGAACGTTCATGCACGATATATTCTAAGTTGTTATAAAACTCCGAATTTACGGCAAAAAAGCGTTTGAAATCACGACGATGAAAGCGAAGCAGCTCGCACACTTCTAAAGCGATAACTGATTCTTCTCTGCGTTGATTCGGATAAATCAAGCCAGCTTCGCCAAAGTGATCACCATCGTGAAGATGATATATCTATAAAGAATATCTTATTACTTAACTGTAATTTTAAATAAAATATAGAATAGAGCACGGCTTTTTCGTCCATTTCTCACGACTGTGTATGTTTCTTAACAGCATGCATTTAAAGATCATACTTTGAAGCGTTTTGAAGCTATCACGATTATATAAGGTTATAGTTATAAGCACATTATTGCAAAAAGTTATTGTTTGTTGCCGTGAATTTTATATTACCTTAAGATTGAAAGTAACGAAATAGTCCCGCTGTATCCTAAATTTGTTTTCTTTTTTTCTATGTAAACATTTTCAGTTACTTCTTTTCCGGAAAATGTGATCAGTGCAACGGTTCCACTAGCTATAAAATACATATCTTCGCCTTCAATACTGGCTTTGTAAATTACATCTCCCTTGAGATATATCACTGGCTTCAATGAATCTATGACAAATCAATTTATCATTAAAATAAAAATCTTCAGCTTTCGAAATAAATAATAATCAGAAATGGAAAACATATACAATAGTAAGATCACAATTGTATGGACGTTAAAGCATGATTGTGACAAATGTTACACCATTTAGCATTACGTTAAAATAAATATAAACAATAAATTAAATTTAAAATGTTTAAATAACGATTTAATAAAAGTTATAAATAAAAAATTTAACAGTAATCAAAGATTATTAGCGTTACATTCATAATAATAAAATGACGATATAATTATGATCAAAAGAAGTACTTAGGAAAAAAAATAAGTTACCCATTCTAAGCAATGTACGTATTTAGTATTGATTAACTTCTGCGACTGTACGAGACTGATATATTGTGATCACGAACACTTAACGTTAATAGAGATATGCTCATGACAAATCAATTTAATAAATGTTGTCAAAAAGATCAAATATATAACTACAATTGTGACTTATTTTTATGTGCGGAATAGCATATCTATATCTCATATTTTCTGTTATTTACTTAAAGAGAGCACAACTAGATAGAAGAAGTCAGTGCATTAGTTAATGTTTTAGATAACATGCATGTCCAAAATTAGAATATAATAAGATATTATATTCTAATTAATAATTAAATCGTATTAATGACATGATGCTCCAAAAATTCCTTAATGTTTTTAAGGAATCTCATGTCTCGATTTTGTATATGATTCTATCTGAGATACTTATTTTATTAATTGTTATTTAATTAACAAAAAGTAATAATTAATCTTTATTAAATGTGATATAAAAATGATAATTTTGTGTTAACATATGATCAAGAATATTTATGTCTTTAAATGTTATTTAATTGACTGATATCGGATAATGAAAAATGATTATAAATTGACATTATACAGATGATTCTTAACAACTTATATAATAATAAATTTGTATACAAATTCAATTGAAAAACACTTTTTGCAATTATTATTAAATTTGAGACAAATTATAAATGCATTCGGTAAAACAATAAATATAAACAAACAAAAAATTAATGACTTGAGAAAATTTTTTTTAGATATCAATATAATAATAATAATAATATCAATTTAAAATTAAAATTACAGCGCAAGATCGAAATATTATGTCAATGATACATAATAAATAATGTCTTTAATAAAATGTAAATATTAAAATAATTTTCATGTAACTGTCGTTTTCGGTTACTTGACGTTATTACTGAACATATCTAGTATTTCAAAATGAAGTGTGCTTGTTACCCGGGGCAGTAACAATTAGTAATACAATAGTAGTACAAATAGTATAGTAACAATAAATATTATTATTATTAATACAAGAGAAAAAAATTACTTATTAAATCACTAAGAACGTTACGGGGCAAATTGCGAAGAACCGTAATATCTAGCAGTCTTTGACTATTATGGAATAGAATTTCTTGATTTAAATAAGCTAAAAGAATATAGGAAAACATGAGAAGAAAATATATAATATATATACTTTATAAACTTATCATTTTAACATCTTAGGAATTAGTTAATAATTCAATTCATTTTCTTTGTTTTCAACTAACCCGAAAGAATATCAGATATAATATTCTCTTTGAAGAAACCATCATAATAGCGATACTTGTAATAGAAAATCAGCTTGTTTTGTAAATATAGCGGAAGCTTCTTCTGATGAATGTATTCTTTTACTTCGTGTATGATTCGTTGATATTTGAGTTTTGATTTGACAGACGATTCTGAGAGTTGCAGGATCGTAACTGCGACAATAAGAACTCTCTTATTGTCGAGTTAATTTTTTTTATTTTATTTCTATTTGCGTAAATGTTTACTTTATAGAACCCAACTCCAATGACTTTGACCTTGACATGTTGCAATAAGGTCATGACCCTAAGTGACCTCCAACAGGTTTTAATTGGCGGACGTTATTAACAAAAGAAGTTTAAAAAAATAACGTCTCATTCCTATACAACTTCCACGCGAAGCGACTTCCACCCCACCTTCCCTCCTACTTAGGAACGCACGACTTCCACACGAAGCAATTTGGCGAGTTGGAGTGGAACTCGCTTCGCATGGATAATCATGTGCCTTTGGACAGAAGAGAAGATGGTGTGCGAGTCGCTTTGGGTGAAAGTCGTGCGCCCCCAAGCAGGAGGGAGGTTGGATGGGAGTCGTTTCAGGTGAAAATCATGTGCCCCCAAGCAGAGGGGCAAGTGGGGTGGGAGTTGCTTCGCGTAGAAGTCGTACGGCCCCAAACAGAGGGAGAGATGGGATAGAAATCGCTTTATGTGGAAGTTGTGCGCCCCTAAGCAGTAATTATTTCTTAAATTTTTTTTGTTGATAACTTTTTCGAATAACGTCCGCCAACTAAAACCTGTTGGAGGTCACTCAGGTGATGACCTTGACAACATAAATCAAGGTTAAGATCATCAGAACTGAATCTCCTAAAATAAACATTTACCTATATTTGTAAAACGACTAAAAGATAACATTATTTTAATAAAAACAAAAAATTGCTACAAAATATTAGAAATTTAATGTAACAAGAAAGATTTAATACCAATCAAATAAATTATGTAGCCTTTTCCCAAGAGAAGAACTATGCATCTTATTATTGTGTCCAAAATACCAAAGTTTTTGAATTCTATAAAATTCGAACCTATAAAATTACTCATGCCAATATGCATAAACACTAAATAAACTTCCCAATCGGACATATTATGAAGTTTTGTCGAAATATAATTTGCATCTGAATTCTGAAATTATTCCGTATAAATAGGGAGATAGTGTATTACTATTTTTTATTTATTCAGTGTTTTAACACAAAGTAATTTAAAAATGTTCTTGACAGACCAATTTATAGAAATCACCGTACTTCCAAAGTTTTTCCTTGTATATGCATGACGATATATGGAAAAACGTAACTTATACAGCTACTCCAATGAAAAATTAATAATGTTAAAATAATAAACCATATTGTTATATGTTGAGCTTGAGAGATCCCAAAATTCTATTAAAAAATAATACAAATTAATTTATTTATAAAATACAAAATATTAATATTTAAATGATAATTATATAATTATAAGTTACTGCATTGATCTGTTGAACGTTTCGTCGTACTGTAGATATGCGAATCAATTTTAAAATAGGTAATAATTCAATTATAAGTAATATAGAATTTGAATTTGGACCAGGCGGTAAAATAAGTGTTGGGTAAAACCATGCATATGGCATCGAGCTGATAAAGTCAATGAAGAAATATCCTTTTATATAACGTCTGCTTAAATATGTAATTATACAGTTCTCTTTATATATTTAAATAGTGAGAAATAACGAATTTAATCTTCCAGACAACACCATGTAACATAAAGATAACATTACGTAACATTAAGGCATTATTTAATGATCTTTTAGACATCATACTATAAGATATTTTTATAACATTTTTAAGATGTTTAAGATTTTGATCTTACATCTCGATTTTGGACATACGTGCTGTCTGGATCGTATTATGGCACAATCACCGTGCTATTAGAGTAGTATCAAGAAAAATCCCATCTGGAGATACAAATCCAGTAATAAAATTAAAGAATATGTCAATAATACAAACGGCGTAAATTGGATACACAATATTCCAATATTCAGGACCACTACTTTTTCCGATCCTGTAGAAGCACATAATATGTGGAACTGTTACAAAAATATATAAAAACGTCATAGTCATTATTATGTCCCAGTAGAATCTACGATAACGTTTTCTTTGTTACATTTGTACCCACAAAAAATCAAAGCTGATTTCTTAAATTTTCTTACCTTAACATACTATATGGATGAATCATCCATCTATAAGATGATCTTGAATGTCTTCGCTTTTCGAAAGCAACAGCTGTTTGGCTGCGTAAAATTAAACCTGTTAAAGGATGTCGAGTGGAAACAAGAACCAACTTTTGAAGATTTCGTTTCCACCGATTATAAAACTTCGCGTTTGGGCGTAATTTCGGCAGAGTGCTGCCGGATGTCCTCGGCAAGTCGCATATATGTGCGCGTAAATTCGTTCGTTTTATCAAGATATCCGAGTCTCGAATTGCCATTCCGTATGGATGCTAGTTGACCTGTCAATGATAGCAAGCAGAATAAGACGATCGCTTAAGATCTTAAGCCTTGTGTCCACGATGCTAGAAATCGGTCCAAGACTTCGGATGAAGAATTGACCAATCGCAATGGCCATGTGATCAAATTATTCAAATGTGATTTGTTAATTATTTCTCTGACCGAAGTCTCAGACTTTAAGCGTATATTCACACAATTTGCATAGCTGCATAAATATAATATATGCATAAAAAAATTATCCAATCACATCCCAAATTATCGCACAAAATTCAGGATATCCAAACAGCATCGATTGTTGCGGAAAATTTTCAAAAATGTTTCAATCTTTCACATCTCATATGCAACAATCTGAAAGGATTCTGCATTATGTCATATGAAATACTGTAATGCACCTTCCCGTGCGAACCTCTTTTGCGATCAACTAAGTTAAAATCCGACGAGCTATCGCGCGCAAAAGTCAGGTAGTTATAATATAACATTATAATTATATACGTATATAATTACTAAATATCAATATACCATAATTTATGTTGACTAAAACACAATACGATATTTCAAAAACTTGAAAAAGCATTATTATGTAAATACAATATATATTTATTACAAATATAATTCTTAAAATTATTAAAAATTTTTAGTATATCTCATAATATACAGGGTGTTCATTTAATGCAATATTTATATAATTCAAATATTCTTTTTTTTTAATAATATAATTATTTCTTTTAGTTTTTAATAATTACGTAAAAATATAAAAAATAAAAGCTGATTTATAAAATTAGAAACTTATGTTAAAATATAAAAAGAAATAAAAAGGTTAAATATGAAAATGTTTATTTAGTAAATAGTTAGTATTTCAATTGCAATTAATACTTCAATTACATATTATATTAGCATTTTCAAATACATGTTATTAATTTTGAAATAAAATTATTTTTGTGTGCTTATTGCTTATTCTGTGAATAGTATTTTTTAAATTATCGCATTCGTGATGCATACGCAATGAAAAATATTTCATAAGTATTGTATACATTTTATAGTTTGATAATAATGATTTCCTAAAATTCCTTATATATGTGATAAAATATGTGATCATTGTTAATAAATATATTATTTGGAATTCTTTTCAATGCGTCTTGACATAATATTAAAATAAGGTAATATTAAAATGATTTTTGATAATTTCTTAATATTATAACAACAAAAAGAAAATTTTTTCTGCAATTTTGCAAAGTTTATAATTACATCTTGTGACATATTTATCAATTTGTCTTTAGATTTAATTTTTTAAAGTAAAGATAAACTCATAAATTAAGATTTCAGAGGTCCTATTCTTAAAAGTATCGCATACGAAAAACTAGAGAAATGCTATAATGTAAAAATGAAGTTCACATCGTGGTTGTAACGCTTCATTCTAACATAGTGTGTCCCTAGCAACGCGCTATTTTTAGCAGATGAACAAGTAGTAGTTGAAAGTTAACCATCGAGTCACAAAGACGTGTGTCATTGTACCTCTGAACATTTATAATTACAAGATTATTTAATTAAAATAAACTTGACCTTTATCCTTCAAATCAAGTTCACATTAAATTCATCTGAAAGACAAAGTTCAATCTGAATTCGTCCTCAATCAATGTCGAAATGATTGACAACTCATTCTAGAAACTTATTTATTGGGTCATCTAAAAAGTATCCGCGGTACTTTGTCACTAGATATATGACCATCAACACACATCTAGTGACAAAAAACCGCGGATACTTTTTAGATGACCTATTTCAACTTGCGATTCATCTGCAAGCCAAAGCTTACAATAGTATATGTAAAACTTACAATAGTATATGTAACACATACTATAGTTTTTCTTATGCGATATTTTTCGAGAATAGGGACTCTGAACAAATATCGCATGAAATTTTTTGATTTAATAATATAATATCTTATATAGGATTTATTGGGTCATCTAAAAAGTATCCGCGGTTTTTGTCACTAGATGGTGTTGATGGTCAACACATCTAGTGACAAAAAACCGCGGATACTTTTTAGATGACCCAATAAATCCTATATAAGATATTATATCATTAATATAAACAGAATTATAATTTATATAAGGTCTACTGTTGCATCAATAATGTTACTTTGCAAGGCTTAAAATCTCTCTCTATCTTGTTTTAAAACCAAAAAGAGACAAGAACAAAGAGAGTTTTAAGCCTCATTTAAAATTAAAGTAACGTTGGTGCAACTGGGCCTAGTCTCAGAGTTAGCATAACTGTGTTCCGAAAAAACATTAGCATATTCATGATCGTTTGTAGATGGAATTTATTAATTCGTCGATTGATTCATCTTTTTTTTACTATTGGCTGCGTTCAGCAGAATACAATAGTTTTGCAACCATTTTATGATTCTCTGCTGAGATAGGACCATTTCTTTTGATCTAAAAGCATAACCCAATCAGCATGAAGAAAACTTTTTTTCTTTACGCTTAACTTTATTTTGCAACAGTTGCAAAATAAACGTTCGGCTGAACGCAGTCATTGATAATACAATACATGTAAAAATGAAGTAGTGTCTTGAAGTACACTATTGGCATATTCTGTCACCTATTTTACAATATACAAGTAATTATTTAAAAGCAATTTGAAATTATCGGCATATCGGATTATTATTATCATGGATTGTGGCCAAATCTTGCTGAATCGTAGAGAAATCGCAGACAAAAGACAGTTCAAGATGTGTGTGGTCTTGCGACATTTTATATGTTAATAAATAATCCCATTTATTTTCAGATGATTGTATATATTGGTAACAAATACCGATAACACTTTTTTTTCAAGCAAATTATGAAGCCTAAGAATCCAATTTTCTGTTCTGTAAGTAATATTGGAATGTTCTCATCATTTTTTGAAATAATGTATTTAATATAATCATCAATTTTGTTTACAATAATTGGAATATTGTCTTTTGATATACATTTTTGGGATTCAATTTTGCAAAATTTATTTCGTGAATTTAAAAGATCATTCATTATAAGAATAATATATCATTCATTATAAGAATTGCACTGTTAGTTTGCTTTCTTTAAAGTGAGGCATTTTACACTCTTTATCTAGATAGATTAAAGCATTTACAACGCTAGTGCAATGGTTTTTATATTAAAAAATATAAGTAAAAAATATATTAATAAATATATTTTTATATTAATAAATGTAGTAAAAAATATATTCATTTATTATTTAATATACTTTATATATAATAAATTTATATGTAAAAAAACTTTTGAAGAAGAACATATATAAACTTAATGTTTTATAAAACTTACATGAAACATATTGAATCCATTTTTTAGAATAATCTTATACTTTTTAAGGAGAATTATATATTTAGATAAAAAATTATTATTTGTTCGTAAGATTATTTTAATTTTACCTTTTTCTGTTATTTAGTGCATCCTCTTTTCATAAATTGAATTTCGATCTGGATTAACTTTGGATCCTTCAATGTTTTCCATTCTGTTAGAAATTTCTTCAATGTTTTCTAACCTGTTTAGAAATAAATTATATTGGGTCATCTAAAAAGTATCCGCGGTTTTTTGTCACTAGATGTGTGTTGATGGTCATATATCTAGTGACAAAGTACCGCGGATACTTTTTAGATGACCCAATATATGTACATTTTTTTCTCATAAATTTAAAGTCAATATGCAAAATTCTACTACAAACTACTACAAATTATTCAACTATTCAATTATTTTTTGTTGAGTAGCGTAATTTATTTTATTTTTATATTTTTATAAATTGCTTACAAACAAATATTAATCATATATTTTATTTAAATGTAGATACCTCACATTATTTTATAATGGCATTTGTTCTATATATACAATCTTGTCAATCAAATGTTGTCATTTCAGTAAACGTCAAAACTGATTTGTTATATATTTTTTAATAGGGCGTAAAGTAAGTCCGTAAGTGAATAGTTTAAATCCATTTCTTACGTTCTACTCTTTGTTTTTTTGTTGTTGCTTATGAACTTACTCTATATCCTATTATATCGGAAAATCAGTATCTTATCACTATTGCCCATTGTAGACAACGCTTTAGAGTTATAGAATAGAATTAAGCAGTAAAACGTAAATGGTAAGTGAATTGGCCAATCACAATAAAGACCGTAAGATCATAATGTAAGCTGTAGCCAATCACACGTTGATTTCCTTCTTGCTTACATTTCACTGTTTGTGTGTGCCATGGTCCTAAGGCTAATTTTACAATGTGCTCTTTGTTTCCTGTTTCTTGCTGTTTGTCTCTTGCCTTTTTGGTTAATAAGACAAGAAACAAACAGCAAAAAACAGAAAATAAAAAGCACATTGTAGAATTAGCCTAAGACTTAAGCAAGCAGTAAGGAAATCAACATATTGGATTTGCTATTGCTGGTGTTATGATTTTACAGTCTCTATTGTGATTCATCGATTCGTTTACTGCTTAAGGGCTATGGCACACAAAAATTAAATACTTAAGCAGTAAAACGTAAACACTAATAATTAGTCAATCGTTAATTACACCAATTATTAATAACGCCTCTAACCAGGGAGGATGTGCAGTGAACCTCGCTTCGTGTGAAAAGTCGAACACCTGTAAGCAGAGGGTTGATTGTGTAGCTTCAAATGAGATGAAAATTACAAAAGTGAGCAAATTCACTAAAGTATTCATAATTTAATTGGTAGTATTCATAATTTAATTGGAAGTATTCAATATTTAGTAATCTTTGCTCACTTTTATAATTTTCACCTCCTTTCAAAATCCGCAATCGAATCCCCTAAGGGGGATAGATCTCGCTTCGCGTAGAAAATTATTGCAAGGAAGAGAGGATTTAGGATAGTTTTTAACATATAGCACAAATAAGACATTTTTTAAACTTTTTTTGTATAATAATTTTTTAACGAATAACGAGTGACAACTAAAAACTGTCGGAGGTCAGCATCATGAGCTTGATAACATTATATGTCGTGGTCATCGAAGCAGAGTTCCCTGATTGAAACTTTTATCATAATCAGTAATAAATCCAATACAATTTCTTTAGGATGTCCGCACACACTTATAACAGTGACCGTAAGAATTAGCCAATCATAGTCAAGAATTTTCAAAAACTTTCAGCTCTGATTGGCTAACCTTACGGTACACTTTATGATTATTGTTATGAAAAGTGTGTGGATTCCCTTATCGCTTACAAGTCCTACCACAGAAATACTTAAAACGTAAGATTTAAAACACACACTCACATACACACATCCTTTTCACAAAAAAATTTTTATAAGTTTTTCTTTTAACAGTCTTACGATATAGCTCGGTACACGAATTATCTAGCGGATCATCCTGAAATAAAACAGCTAATCGCGGATTATATCCAGATTCTTCTTGTCGGTAATAAATTCCTTAGATAAACTTTGCACTCAATCTACTTCGACAAGTGATATTTAATTTTTCATTATCAATTTTTCAGTAAAACCTGTCAATGTCATAGATTTCACGATACAACACTACAAAGCATTTGCCCAAAAATTGAGAGTGTGAGATACCGTCAATATATTAACAATGTAATCTGATGTTGAGATAAGTAAAACTCGCTTTATGAGTGAAAAGTCATATTCCTTTAATCGGTCCACCCCATATCTCTGTTCCTGCCAAAAGTTATCTGACTTTTCATATAAAGCAAGGAAATAATTACTAACTTTGACTATTAATAATTTTTCAACGAACAGCGACCACCATCTAAAACCTGTTGGTCACTCAGAATCATGACCTTGACAACATATGTCAAGATCAAAATCATCGGCGCGGTGTCTCCTAAAGTAAATAATTACCTTTATTTATTATTAAAAAAAAATACAAATGCAACATAGTCTAGACTACACCAAAATATTTGATTGAAATATACATAGTATTAGTCCATGTAAAACTTCCGATTTTGCACTTAATGAAGTAGTTTACCTTTATCATTTTCTGCCAGGTGTTATTTCTTTTTGCGAATTGCATATCACACAATTTTCCTGAAATTTAAGAATACTATAGTAATAGTATAAATAATAAAATAAAATCAGCATAGACGAAATATTATACATACAATTAAATCAAAATTAGGTAGACAATCTTCGTGAAAACAATGCTTACAATAAAATACAACTATATTCCGCGGCTCTAGAGAAAAAGAAAGTGAATTATAATCATGTAATTAGAATTATAAGTAACTAAAAGACTAATTATAAATACCTCTTACAATTATTTTCCTATGGCAAGCTCCACACATTTGATCATCTATAAAAAAAAATTTAATGATACTTTTTACATGAAGAATAGTTTACTATATGTCACAAAGAATAGTTTACTGTAATAATTATAATTCAATAATGTGCGAACCGCGGCCCGTGAACCGCATGAAGTCAATTAATTATCTTGCGGCCCGCCGGCTTATAATTAAAAATATTAAATGATATTTTCTATTTTATGTAAACTATCAAAATAATAATATTATGCCTAACAGATTTAACAGATTTATTTGACATACATTTTTAAAAATCTTTAAAAATTTATATCTAGAAATTTAATTAATATTTCATAAATAAATATCATGTTTATAAAACATTCGATTTTCATAAATTATGTTGTTTTTTTATTCCTTATATATAAGATAAAATTCAAAGTTAATCATTCTTGTAGGTACTTTTACACAAAGTGTATAGTCGTATAAAAACAATCATCAAAATGAATAATATTGAAATAAATAGATAAAAAATGTTGACCTTAATATTAATAAAGAAATTATACAGATACTATAGAGCGGACTAAACTGAATCGAAAAGTCCTGTATCATTTGCAATTTTCATAATTGTTAATGAAGTATTAATTTTTAAAGATAGCCGAATAAGGATGTCCATTCGGCCTACGTCAAATGTACGCCCAACGCGTACATGTTCGTTCGACGCGTGGGCATGGGCCGTAAGGAACGAGGATTGTCTAACAAGTGCGCCGCACAAGTCGCGGCGTGGGACGCTTGTCCATCCTCCACTGCCTATATTCCAAATGACATCGATGGATGATGAATACAAATCTTGTTGAGGGCCTCACGGGTGAGTTTTTGTCAAAGTAATGATTTTAATAACTTTGTTTTTTAAATGTTTCTAATGAATACATGTTATATTTATATCCAGATGCTCTTTTCACACGGTCTTTCAATCGGTTTGTGAGCAATTTTTGTTGCTCTGAAAAATATTCATTTGGCCTCTCAAGATCATTTGACAACTTTCTCTTTTTATTTTACTACGTTTTGCATTTTTTAACTTTTATGCATCTAAAATGCCTTGTAACTGAAACATGTTATGTAAATATATGTAAATTATGTAACTTGTAATTTTCTTAATACATATAACTCTCTAATTATTCTAAATATGGTATATTAATTCGACGGGTACTTTTACCCTGTTAATCTGATAATTCGATTGAATATCAAGTATTTCATTGTATCTATTTCATTTAATATGATCTAATTAGCTAAGTATAATATATCCAAGATTTGTTATATTTATTAATTTATAAAAATATTAGTGATATGAGTGGTATAATTGTTTCTACGGAATACCAAAGGTGAATTTCTTAATTTATGCTGTTCTTATACAACCTCCCGAAAAAAAGTAAAAGTAATTTTAATTTTTCTTAAAAAATATTTTCATTGAATACAGATGACATCATCGTATTACTATTATAAGACGATATGGAATGGTGGGATTTTTTAAATCTACTTTGTAGGATTAATTTTTTACAATTACATTATAGATTGAAGTATAATTAAATATAAATGATGAAAAAAAATGTTATATTCATTATATTAAAAATAAAATTAAAAAGTAAAACCCAAATGATACTTTTCTATGTGATATGTTGTGTACTTTTTTATATTCTCATTGAAAGTCTTACATATATATATATTTTAACTTCTCACACACATAAAATAGTAATAATAACTTTAATTCTTCTTAAAAAATATTTTCATTCAAGTCTTCCTATTCCAATACAAGAAATAATAGCTTTAATTTTCTTCAAATATATGTTACACAAAAAACTTGAAATTAATAAAATTAATAAAATCCTAAGTGATAAAAAATCAATATATTATAATAAAACATTTTTCGATGCATGACAATATAAAAATGCATATCCATCCATATCATACATTTTCAAGTATATCAAATAAAATACATAAAATAAATAACATAATCAAAGAAACAAACGTCTCGCGTTTCAATGTAATATAATAACTAATTATAAATTAATTATTATATGTAATATAATAATGATCACTGCACAAATAAATATAAGTATCTACAAATCTATGTGTGGATATAAATACGGACACTATTTCTTATTTGATATGAAGATTACTTTCACACAATATATTATATAAGTATATTACCATCAAAATATGTATATTATATTGCTTAAAAAAAAATACAATGAAATTTTAAAATCATAATCAAGAACAAGAAAAAAAAAACATCATTCAAATTTTCTGTCTATTAGAATATAATGACATGAAGGTACATAAATAAAGCGAAATGTTCATAATCGCATTTAAAATTGTCATTGATGTGTCCAAATTATTTACTATTATTTACTATGTGTGTGTATAGACTTAATAAGTGGCATACGTGTGAGCGAAAGGTGGCTGCGATATTGTGAGAGTGCAATAAAATAGATAAAAGCAATTAGAACGTAGGCAGGGTGATTATTAGTAGTAAGAGCAAAGGCAGTATAATTAGGGTAAGTGAAAGGAGCCCGTGTGAAAAGGAGAACAAGAGTTTGAAGAGTTAGAGGTAAACGGGAAAAGGAGGTTAGGATGCCGAACGCGGGAGGATCGATTGAGAAGGCGAAAAAAGGAAAACCGGATCTTAAGCAAAGAAAACTGATTACAGAGGAAAAAGAGGGAATAAGATATCTTTCCAGTTGGAGGCAAAAAAGGAATGGGAAAGCATCGGGGGAGGGGGGGAGGCGAAGAGTATGTACGATCAAAATGCAGGAGGTATTTAAGAATTTATGTGAGGAAAAAGACAATGATGGAAAATTTTAGGATAAGAGAAAAGATGTAGAAGAATGAAGGAAATTAAAAATTTAGAGGAAAAGGCGTGCGTGCGTGCGTGCGTGCGTGCGTGCGTGCGTGCGTGCGTGCGAGAGAGAGAGAGAGAGAGAGAGATAAACAGACAGACAGACAGACAGACAGACAGAGAAAACTAGTACAAGGATAAAGAGAAAATAGAAAGAGGTTATAGGAATAAGTTGATAAGAATAGAAGAAGCGTATCAAGTAAAAATAGAGGATGGAGAAGAGTTAGGATTAGATGGGGGGGGGGGGGGGGAGATAGAGGAAGATAGTGAAGGGAATGTGGGAGTAATTTTAGTGAAAAGGAGTATAATAAGCAGAAAAGAGAGCAGTAGAGGAAAGATGAAATCATGGAATAACACAGGGGATTTATGGTAAGTGCAAAAGATGTGAGTATAGTAAAAAAGTTGATTACAGAGAAAGAAAAAGAGGAAAGGAGACTTAATATAGTAATCAAGGATTATATATATAGCCAAGGGTCGGGAAAGAAGGTGAAATGAGTGATACAGAAGAAAGCAAGGTTTGAGCAGAAGAATTTCTGAAAGAAAAAACAGGAGTGGAATGTCAAATGGAAAAGAGGACCTGTAACTATTGTAAAAATAGGAAATGAAGAAGGAAAAAAAGAGGTAATGGTTAATAAACATAAATTGAAGGGAGGTAAAATATTTATAAAGAATGATCTGAGTTTCAAGGAGAGGAAAATTCAAAAAAAGATAAATAGATGGGTAAAACAGCAGAAAGATAAAGGAGAAGAAATAAACGTAGGATTAGGTAGAGTTAAGGTTAAGGGAGCATGGATGTTTTGGGCAGAGATAGAAAAGGAAAAGGAGGTGAAAATAAGTAGTAGGAGAGGAGGATGCTGAAAAAGAAGGATGAGAGAAATTTCAGATAAGTCAAGAGGGAAAAGGGGTAAGAATAAGAAAAAGAGAGAAATAAGGTAAGGGTTGAAGAGAGATATACATAACAAGGATACGGATAGGAAAGGAAAAGGGAAAAATAAAAAAAAAAGGGAGGGATGGGCTTAAGGTAGCGGAAATTTTAGAATAGCAGAATTAGAAAATAAGGATATGGATTTTTGGAGGTATGTGGGAAGTTTTGATTTCATTAATTTATGTGAAACTTGGATAGTAGAAAGCGGATGAGAAAGACTAAAAGACAGACTACCAAAGTCGCATGTGTGGGATTATTATGTAAAAAAAAAGGGAGGGAGGGTAAAAGAGGGAGAGCTAAGGGTGATTAATCGGTAAAAGAAAAGGATGGAGAATAAGTAGAGAAAAGTTAATAAAAGAGAAGGAAGATATAATAAGGAAGGTATAATAAGTACGGAAATAACACTCAATGAGAAAGGAATGAGGATCATGTCGGTATATGGTGAACAAGGAGGAAAAATATAAAAGAAAAGTTGGAGCGAGTCATAAAAGAAGAAGAAGAAGCGAATCATAAGAGTTAGAAGATGTAATTTTTGGGGACTTTAATATAAGGATAGGGGAGCTAGAAGGAATAGGGATAGAAGGACATGATAAGAAAAGATGTAAGGATCAAGTAATAGGAAACCATGGGAAAACTTTCGTAGAATGGGTTAAAGATAAAGGGATGTAAATATTGAATGGTTGTACGGTAGGAGACTGGGAAAGCGAATATACATATATGGGAGCAAGAAGTTGCTCGGTGATAGATTATATTGTAATTAATGAAATGATAGGATTTTAGAATTTAAGGTTTGTAAAAGTGGACTCGGATCACTTGCCTCTACGAATGAGGTTCATAGAGAATAAAAAAGAAGGAGAAGATGATGATCTAGAAGCTGAGACGGTCAATGAGAGTATAAATGAGATTAAATGCTGGGAAAAAGAGGCAATCAAGAAATACAAAGAGAGTATTGAAATTTGGTATCAGAAAAAAGGCGGAAATACAAGAGGAGAAAGATATAAAGAAAAGGTGGGAGAAGATAAAGGATTTCATGCAACAATGGTAAAGAAAAAGAGAGTTAGAAAAAGGAAGGAGCTAGAGTATCAAAGAATGATGGGACAGAAGTTGCACGAGGAAGAAGAGGGCGGTAAAGAAAATTTTCTGGAGATGGAAGATAGGAAAAGTGAGGGAACGGTACATTGAGGAGAAAAGAAGCTTTAAGAATCTTATAGAAAAAAAACGAAAGGAAAGAAGAGAGGAAGAAGAGGAATTGAGGAACTTGAGGAGAGAAACAGATATATGGAGATTTATAAATAAGAAGAGAGACTGTATGTAAAAAACTGTATTGATAAGGAGACAATCACTTTGTGGAGTTATTGAATGGTTCGGAAGAGATGGAAAATGAGAGGATAGAAATGGAAGAAAAGGTTGACTTAGAGAATGGAAAATTGGAGAAAGGAAAGATAAGGAAGGCATTAAGAAATATAAAGCTGAAGAAGACCGCAGGAGTTGACGGTATACCAAGAAGCCTGGAAGTATGCAGGGAAAGGATTGTGGAAGGAAATGGTTTCTCTGATGAAGAAGTATAGGAAGATAGGATCCCAAAGGATTGGAAAAAAAGCATAGTAGTATCCTTATATAAGAGAGGCAATAAGGAATTGGTCAAGCATTATAGAGATATCTTTACTATGTATCTCACTGTGCACGGCTTATAAAATTTATGCTGAGATTTTGGGGAACAGGTTGGAAAAGGAAGTAGAAATGAAAGAAATGATACTGGCTACACAAGCAGAATTTAGAAAAGGAAGGGCAACGATTGACAATATCTTTGTGCTGTACCATGTTATCCAAAGGGAAGAGAGAGACAAGAGCAGGGAAAATATATATGTTGTTTGCGAATCTAAAGGCGGCCTTCGATAAGGTAGACAAAAGCAATTTTTGAAATACTTTGAGAAGACGAGGAGTGAAGGAAGGACTGATTAAAAAGATTGAGAGGAGCTATGAAGAAACAGAGATAACGGTACAAACCAAGGGAGGATACGGAAAGCTTTACTACAAGAGGAATGAGGCAAGAATATGTGAGTTCACTCCTGTTTAATCTGTATATAGCGGGATTAGACAAGAAATTAGAAAATAGAGGAATAGGAGAGATTAAGATAGGAGGGCTCAGGGTGTGGAATCTTGTGTATGCGGATGATATAGTATTAGAAGCAAGGAATAGGGAAGCGCTACAGAACATGATGGCGACGTTCAAGGTTTTTAACGAAAAAAAAGAATGGAATTGCTTACGGACAAATCTAAGGTTAGTAATAAAAAAAAGTAATGAGAAGGTAGAAAAATGGAAATGGGGCGGAAAAAAATAGAAGAGGTGCAGGTTTTCAAATATCTAGGTTTTATATTAAATATGAAAGGAAACTAGAAAACACATAAAGGAACTAAATAGGAAAGGCAAATTGATGGCGAGGAAGGTATGGGAATTGGAAGAAAGGATATATAGGAACGATTTTAGGAGGAGGTGGATCTTATTTATATATTTAGTACAAAGTGTAATGACATACGAGATAGAGGTATGGGGAAGAGAGAACTGGAAAAGGTAATGATAAACTACGTAAGATGGATATTTAGTTTGGATTTTTGTACGCTAAGATATGTAATTATGAGAGAGTTAGTTATGGAAAAGTTGAGGGTAGGAGAGGGAATCAGAGCTAGGAGATATGAGCAGAAAATTAAGTCAGGGGCGGCAGGAATACTGGGAAGAGAAAGAAAGAAATGGATGGAACGGTTTATATGGTCAAAAAAGGGATTACAAATGATAGAAATGGGTAGGGAGTGGAGGCAAAGGAAGTAGTAAGTGGAAGGGAAGGATTTAAGGAGGAATTGGTTGAAAGGGAAAGGGATATACAGGGGCAGTGAGAAGAGGGTAAAATCAGAAATGCCAGATATAATGAGGGATATAAAAATTGGGGAACAAAAAAGGAAGTGCTGCCTTATTTGAGGCAGAAAAATTTAAAAAAGAGAGAAAAAGAAAGGACGAGGTAAGAACTCTGTTTAAACTAAGGTGTGGGAACTTGGAAGAGGGAAATAAGTATTGGATAGAGAAAAGTAGGAGGAAGTGTATATTCTGTGGGGAGAGTAAGGATAATTTAGAGCATTATGTAAAGGACTTTGTAGAGGCAAGATTAAATTTATCACCTATTTTAGGAGAAGAGGAAAAGGGAATTTTGAAGAGGATCTAAGATGACAATTTGAACTAGGAGAAGGAAGTGGTAAGGAAATTATGGAAAGAAAGAAAGAAATTACTTCAAAATAGAAAGGAAAGAAAGAAAGAGGATAAGACACATTCGGTAGATGAATAAGTTAATGGATGTTATGTTAAATGTGGAGTGAGGCAGGTTGGAGCAGGGGTCACGTAAGAGAAAAAAATGAGTAAACATAAGTATAGTGTGGAAGAGTACACATAAATAAAAACAAAGGAGGTTTCTACAGGTTATGAAATAGATTATAATAAAGAGAGAGATAGATGGATGTAAAGATACATGTGTAGGTAGATGTATACATAGTTGTATACATGTATATAAGTATATGTATATAAGTAAGGTATAAGAGAGAGAATAAGATTTGTATGTATATTGTATTTATATGTCACTATGATAATTCAGAACTGAGATAAAATAAAGTAACATCGATAAAATAGAGAACAAGAATAAATAAGAATAAGAATAAGAAATGAAAATAAGAATATTAAGAAATTTATCTTTTTAGAGTTAAGTACTAGCAATGTGGAAGGATGAGTGTGGATAAGGAATTCATGTAAACCAAGTCCTCTTCTTGGCTATGTAAATGCTGAAGTGTAATAAATTCTATTCTATTCTATTCTATTGTATTTGTATATATATGTGTGGATGGATGAGTGTGATAAGAAAAAAAACCAAACCCCCTTCTTGGTAAATTTGTACACTGAAATGAATAAATTCTATTCTATTCTACTATATACTGTGCGTGTACGTGTGTGGTAACATAGCTCATAAAGCTGTAAATAATTCAACTGCGATGAAAAATTAATAAAATAATTAATCGATTATAGACAAAAAAACAAAAAAAACTACAGATGAAACAAAGAAATGGCAATACAAAAACAAAATGGGTAAAAAGATTTAAAAAGCATGAAACAAAAAAATTTAACAGCAATTTTACAGAAATTATAATTTTTTTAAATTATGATTTTCTGAATAACTTATGTCGAAAACTAAATTACATAAGTGAAAAGAAAATATCTTGAAAAAATATACATGAAGAAAATGTAATAATAGTAATTTCATGATGGGTCATTTCTATATCGCATCGCTGAAAATCAAAATTTTCTATTGCAGACACAGAATTTCAACAAGACATTCGATCTTAATGTATCAAATCCAGTTTCCCAGTAGCTTCGACAAAAATTAATGATTATAAATATTTTTAAAGACAAAAAATTAATTATAAAAAATTGATTACTATACAACCGAAAGATTCTACGATCCTAATTCTGTATTAAATCTCTAATATTGCATTTCATACAGGTTTGTTGTAAATTTGTTGCCAATTACTTGTCTTTACTACAGTTCTTTCGTGGCACGTGCAAAACAAAAGTGCCGACTGAGCGACAAGTGAAGTGGCGATTTAGTACGCTTGACGTGACGAATGTCGGAACCGACAGTGAGATCGTTGCAAATATGGTCGGCTTTTTGTCACGTTTAACACGCCTCTAACGTCGACCGAGTTCCGAAGAACCACTTGACCATGGCGGACACGTTTCGGTTCGGATGTTGCAAATTCACATATTTTTAAAAGTGTTGCCACGACTGAACATGCTTCGACAGAGCATTGAAACTCTCGCAGCTGTCCCGTGGTTTTGAACGACCCGTTCGTTCGTCGTGACGTGTCCGTGCGGCGTGACGATGCCGTAAATGCAGGCGCCCGGTGTTCATACAGGCTTCGCCATTTTTGCGGGCATTGCATCATTTTATTGTTTTTGTATATCTCATTAGGACGTAATCTAACCGCATCGACCTCCGTTTATTATTTCGGAAAACGGGAGCCATTAATCAAGAAGAAGAAAAAGAAGAAGTCTAACGTCGACGAGGCCTTCATAACCACAATACTCTGCGGACCACAATAGTTTGTGTCACACCAAGTTTGTGCGTAAATCACGCGACTGATAGACGCGATGCGAAGCAATCCATTTTCTGGGACGATATTGCTCGCATCCTTCGTGCGTTAATCGTGATTAATTCTTATCGGCTTGCTAGACGTTAGTCTTACGAGACAAGCTCGACAGACTGATAAACGTAGCAAGAATTGCAACGATCTCACTATCCAGACCGTATCCCGTTTGTATTCGAATTCCGAATCAAATCCGAAACAAAATTCTAAAAAAAAAGCAATGTCCCTTGCACGTACCATGAAGAAACTGGAACAGAAAAATTAAATGAAATTAAATTAGCTTGAAAAATTGAAGAAAATTATCAAAAGAGAAGAAATTACAATAGCTGAGACGGAGGAAGAACTATAGAAGGGAAATTCCAAACATAACGTATGAAGAAAAAATTAAGAAGAGTCCTTCGAAAATGTTTAAAATGAACGCTCGTTAATATTAGGTGTAGTAAAAAGAAATCCATTATTTTTCCAATAGATGGCTTTAGTAATCTATATTTCGTCTACGCGTGATATAGATTACTAAAGCCATCTATTGGAAAAATAATGGATTTCTTTTTACTACACCTAATATAAATATTGAGAGAACTAAAAAAACGTGAACATTACCTGACGAGGTTTAATATACAAAAAAGGCCGGGATGACCACTCTTAGATTTCTCTCTGTCGAAACTAATTTCTATTTTGCGTTTTTCTTTAAAGGGTGTTTTATTTGATACTGATAACCTTCGCGTTTGAGATAAAGTAAAAGTGAAACCTCTATCCCCCCCCCCGCAGAGGTTATTACAGGATCTAAGATCCAAATTCAATGCATGATACTGTGATCCTTTTCTTGGATCAAAAAACTAAGCAAGGGAATAAAAAAAAGAAGAAAAAGAAGACAATCCTCACGAGCATTATCTGTCCTTGTTTAACATTTGATAAACAAGAAATGATTTCATAAGCATTGCGAACAGTCAAGTGGAATGCACTTAAAAAACCTCATTTTAGTAAGGTGCAAGCAGTTTTCCTGATTATGATTTTCTCAATATTTTATAATTTGAGAAAAAAGAAATACGTCTCCGATAGTGACTCCTGCTGGCCCAGAGGATCCTGGAAAGTTGTCTGTTTTATCGATTATCTTTCAAATAGGACAAGTATTTTTCTAACTACCTTTATAGATTGAAAAATTTATTGTTTTATATACAAATTTTATACTTTGTACGTATAAAACAATTTTGATTTGGACTGCAGATTACATGAACAATATTGACTTAATTCTTAGAATTAAGTTTAGAGATCTAATATCAAGAAGTCGTTAGTTAGAAAATTTGCACGCGCGCGCGCAATAATGGTACATATAAGTCCTATTGAGTATCTATCATGGAACGAGTCGGAATGAATTCTTATCGGAATTATTCAATTATTCTCTAGATTTTTATTGTGTTTTCTAGAGAAAATGGAATAAAATTCCGATTGGAATCCATTCCGACTTGTTCCATGATAAATGTCCGAATCGGTAAAATAGACGACTTTATAGGATTTCTTTGAGTTTTTTTTTGTATGTATGCCATAACTCTTATATGCGCGCTAATCAAAACTGCATACATGTACGTATATTGAACTTCTTTAAAAGCAAAAATTTTAATTTTCCAGGAATTTTTGCAAAATTCTCTGATTTTCCCCTAATTTTCTTGATCATTTTCCTGATATTTCCTCGATTTTCAGTTTTATAGCGACCTTATTTTTATTTTTCGGAATCAATGATTTTATAAAATTGCATACCATCGACAAATATGCCGTTTTGATGACAACGAACAAGTCGCTCGTGGAGATTGAAATAATCGTTAGACAGTATTTTTTTACAACCTTCCTGCACAGACACCTGCAGATTGTAGTCGCATATCATTTTAACCAATGCTTTCTTTAAGCCTGGAATTTCCAAAGTAGGTTCTATTCTTTGCACCATAAGCCTAGGATCAACGTAAGTGCCGATTTTTTGAAGAAGGAATGTAATAGCCGCTGAAACAAAAATTTATTTTGAATTAAATTTTAATTAAATTTTCTTGAATTTGAACTTTATTGAAAAAAACTTTAAATTCAAGCATCCAAAATGCTCTTCAAGGTCATTGATTTGATGTGTACCAGGTTTGTCAAGTGAGTAATTAATTAGATCATTCCACAACTCTTCATCGTCATGTTCCTGACAAAATACAATTGCACTTTCCATGTCGTTGAGTTCTCTTGTCATGAGCGCCAAGGCTTCTGAAGTGTTTCCAATTCTGCCTAATAGATACACCATTTCTGGATAAAATCGACGTTGGCTACAAATATCCAGAGCCTGTTGTATCGGATAATTATCAGAGCGACGTAAAAGCGGTAATAACTTGTCTCTCGAATAATCGGCATACAATCGTACCAGAAGACCATGGTACTTGCCTTTTGAATCCTTCGTGTCTCTCTTATCTAATGCATCTAGATACTGAAAAAGTACAAATTATATAATTAAATCATTATTTTCAAAATTAAATTCCTATTTTTAATAATATATATTAAAAAAAAAAACAAAATTTAAAAAATCACAAAATATTAAATATTATTTATAAATTGCATATTTCTCATATGAAAATTGTGTTATATTGATTCCAAATATTACCAAATATAAATAACGATGATTATGTTGCAATTTTTGTACAACCGTGTCAGACGGCACTCTGTCTTTCTCTAAAAAAAATTGTATGGCACGTTCTGTGTCCAGATCCATCAAACCTTCAATCATATCGTATACTGAATTATATAACTGATACTTTTGGATCAATTGGAAAACATCCTTGTGCCGCAGCTTCAAATACATAGCAAGCGCTTTATCGTATTTGCCGTCGTGAATATATAAAATGGCTAACGCTTCTAATAATACGTTCTGTCGTTGATTGTGAACTAGTAAATGTTCCAATACGCCGTTAACTACTGCTGCCACTGTATATAAATTTGGAGACCATTCCTTGACCAATTGTAAAAAACCGTCAGGATCCATTTTTAGATATTCATATAGCACCATTTCATAGATTAATGGATCGAGAATAACGTCACCCCGAGGCAAGTAGGACGAAATTGAACGCAACTGATGCACTCTAGCAAATTTGTAAACCTGTCTCGAAGCAAGAAAGAAGGCTTATGTCACACCAAAGCAAAAAAGTTTGATAGACACAAACTTAAATGTAACTGCAAACAGCAGTTTTTTCGCAAAATGAATATTAAAAATGCAATAATTTTGCAACATAATATCTCTCACCTCTTCCTCCCATAATTTTTTATTTCGTCCTAAAACTTTGAGACAAAGTTTTCCAGCTTCATCGTATCTTCCACATGCTAATAAGTGATCCAAATAAATACGCCCAACATCTAATACAGTATGCCTCTTACAATCTTTGCCATTATTTGTTGTTACAGCTTCCAAAGCTTGCTCAAACTTTCCATGACTCAATAGCCATTCGATTCTGTCGTCTGTATCATATAATCTAGCCACTACAATATCCTTTGGACTAACAATAAAAAATCTGTAAAGAATTTTCCTGTATGAAAGATAGATCGAATAGATAGATAGAACAAAATCTTAAACTCTTTGAGATAGGAAAAACATAATTTTAAAATTAAAAAATTTTTTTTTCAAACTTCTTAAAACTGGGAAAGTATACTTGAATTCAGATTTTCGTTTCACATCTTAAATATCAGACAAATTTATTAATAATTTGTGTGAATCATTATATTATATATTATTATAATATTCTAGAAAAGTAATATTTGTTAAAATTAATTTTTAGCATATTTAAAAAATTATCTTAAAGTTTTTTATGGCACATATTTTAATCTCTCATTAAAATATAGAATTTTGAAACAAATTGTTATTGTCATCTCATACTTTTAAAGCCTTTAATTTTGCAATCAACTTATAAAATTAAGAAATATACAAATTGAAGAGTCAAAGGATTCAAATCCAAAATCTGCCAACTATGAATTAACCATTCTCACATAAAACTATGTATCATCTTTCAAATTCATTTTAATATAACAATTTTACGATATTGATTTTATTTTACGATATTGATTTGATTTTATTTTACGATATTGATTACCTATTTTCTTCTTTTAAACAGTCCAAATGATAATCATTGCAGCTGTATTCCTTGTAGCCACGTAAGGTAAGAGAATTTGCACATATTACTGAGAAATCTTGATATTTTGGTTCAACCACATGTAAAGTTGGGCGTTGATTCTTTCCATTTTCATCTAGCTCCTTTAGGCAACCCAATAATATTAACTGATTCTTCAATGGTGCTATACCGGATATATAAAAATCTACTTGAAATGTTGATACTGAAAAATAAAATGTAATTAAATAATTCTTGCATTTTAAACATTTCCTGTTATAATCCAAATCAAAGCATAGGAATGAACTCTAAATGTAACTCTAGATTTAACCCTAGAATGCTTGTTACATAAAATTTTACGTACAAATGAGCGAAATCGTTGGGTGCTAAGCTATGCCTTCATAGTCATTAGATCATTAGGAGGTCCAATCTGCCATGCTAAAACTAGGACAAGCAAAGACAAGCTTTAAAATTTTTCTTATATACCTATCAATTTGGATCTTATAGTGATCAATATTGTAACAAAGCACGATATATATATATACATATATATATATATTTTTTTTTTTAAGTATAATATTTTTTAAGAAGTCGCACGTATGCAGGCACAATTGAACTACAAAATCCATATTATTTCAAGGTTGAATTTAATAACGTGCTAATTTTTTCTTTTCATCATTTAAATTAATAATTAGATTATTTGTGTTTATAAAAATCTAGAAATATTTTGTTATTAAAAGCATAAAATATATTTTAAAACTGTATTATAAGAACGGCTAATTTCTTTGTACGTAAAATTTATGTGTTGATAATTATTCATTCAATAACGATAGCATTATAAGGTTAAACATGAAAAGATAAATAAACTAAGGCTGCGTTCAGAAATACACACCGAATGTCTCCAAGTACCAATTTATTCTTGTTTAACATTCAATGAATAATAAGGATAGAATTTGAAGATTCGGTGTGTATTCTCGAACGCAATTCAACAATTTTAACAATAAACACCGCAAATACAGACGGACTTAAATTTATGCTGACAAATGTATTCTATTTTTTTAATGTATCAAAGCAAGATCACTCACAATTATGTATATCTCTAAGTATTTTGTTTATAATATACGTTCTTGCTAATTTAGTCTGGACTCATTCCAATATTTCCGCATTAAAAGGTATTTAAAAAAGAATAAATACACTTTATTACCTGGATCTACTACAAATTCAGGCAAATCTCGATTGACCATTTCTTGCATAGTACGTTTTCTAATATGACAGATACGCACAATGTCTACCCACCCAATCAATAGTGTCTTGTCGTCTGACCACTGTAAATTGCACCTATAGTGTTCTGGTGATACCCTGCATGAAATAATACACAAAACTCACATGAAATATATAAAATATTTTTATGTGCTACGCTGAAATACAAAATATAAAATAAATTGTGAAATACTGTTATTCAAATAAAAGTATTTCAAATATATGCTCAGTGCTGATTGTATATATGCTTTTCTGCAATGCTTACTCTGCAGTACAGGACCACTTGATAAGTCCCAATGAACATCTAGCATCAAGATCATAGACTCTCACGCCAGTATCAGAAGCCCATGCAACAAAGTGACCGAACCATGCAACAGATCTGACTCCACCCTCTGCTTCACAAAGCACTGTTGGCTTCATCCTAGCCAGAAAAGTCTTTTCATAAAGAATTAACTTGTCATCGCCTATGGGTTACAAATATTTATTTATTTATTAAAAATTAAAGTTAATATTTCAAAAATTAATTTTATTATAAACTCCAAAAAATCATATCATGTATGCTATACAAATTTAAAAGATTAAAGAGATTAAACCTGTAATAAATCTTCTGCCACTACCACTTTTATAATTTGGGTCAATTGCTATACTCTTGACTAGTCTACCCATGCTCATATTATGATTGTTTTCTGTACTATACAGTCCATAAATAAAAACCTTTCCATCATCACTGCAAGAGGCGATAAAATCTCCATTATAGTCTATGGATATCTGATTGACTGCTACTGTGTGTGCCTGTAGCATTTTAGATTTTATATTATTTCCTTGATGGTCTAAAAGATGGATCATTCCCCAATGTGATCCCAGACAAAGAAACTATATCAAAAGAATAAAATTAATTTAAAAAAATTAATATCCTTATTTTTATCCGTATCGATAAAGTTAAAATTATAATAAGATAATTGTCGAGTTTAGTCTTTCATTTTTGATGTTAATAAAATTAGGATCATTTGACGCGTTTTTGCACGAAATGAAATGAATTTGGCAAAAAAAGGTGTTGCTCTCCCCTGTGAACTGAGGTATTAATCATCACAGTTGACGATTATTCAGTTTAGGAAATCTCACATCAAAGGCATAGATAGAAGAACATGAGAATTAAGAGGTTAGAAGAAGTATTTTTGCTTCAATTACACAAATTCCCTGCTTTAAAAACAAATTCTCTGTTTTAAAAGCACAAATTCTGTTTTAAAACTACAAATTCCCTGTTTTAAAAACACAAATTATTTTCTATATAATTTTTGTTTTTACAACAGAGAATTTGTTTTTGGTTAGATATGTGTCTGCTTTAAAAACACAAATTCTCTGCTTTATAACATAAATTGTCTGCTTTAAAAACAAATTCTCTATTGTAAAACCAAAAATTATATAGAAAATAATTTGTATTTCAAAAGCAGAAAATTTATATTTTTTAAGCAGAGAATTTGTTTTTAAAGAATTTGTGTTTATAAAACAGAGAATTTGTGTAACAATCTATATCATCGATGTGACAGATTTCCTAACCTGAATATCTGTCAACTTTAACAATCAATATCTTGATTCACAGGACAGAGCAACTTTTTTCCAGATTCGTTCAAAATCATGTTAAATGAATCTAATTTTATCAATATATATTAGAGGAAGCTAAGCTCAACAATTACCATTAAAAAATTTAATATACTTAAAAATTAAAATTCAATTCATCACTCATAGATGATTCTTACTTTTGGATGTACAGCAATGCAGCTAGCTGCATCATTTTGCAGGATATGTTCCAAATCATTACGTATCCTAACATATTTTAATCTAGGTTCTGTCTCATCTATTTCTGAAGAATCTGAATCTTCCTGATTATTCTGTTCATCCTATAATTATAATTTCCCATTAGAAACTATCAATTGTTCAATATATACAATTTCATTATTATTATTCCTTCCTTATGTTAGACAAAAGATTAATAAGTAATAACTTTAAAATAAATTTTAAAAAATTGTTAAAAACTAAAAAAAAATAATAATTTGAGGAATGAATAAAGAAATTCATCATTTTAGAGATAATATTAGAAAAAATATTATATTACACTAAAATATAAAAATGCAAATAGTATAAGTTTTCAACATAACGTAATGATAAATATCGTGAGAGAATTAAGAAAAAAACTTAATAAATCGCGATGATACTCACTTTACTAGACGTAGATTCCATTTCTGCTTCACGATCTTTGTAAACACAATATGACGAATTAAGTAGTATTGTCAAAATTTTTTTTTGTAAAAATTTTTTTGTCGGTGAAAACCTCCGATTGGAAACAAAATGTAGAGTCTTGTACCACTCTGCGTGGTACTTTAACAAATTTAGTAAAAATAAAATAAGGCGAGGTTAAGTTGAATATAAATTTTTGGAATTGCTGTTGCTGCTGCTGCTGCTGCTTGTTTTAAGCCTAATCTACATTGGTCGTATTATAGATGTCGCAGGTCGCAGGTGCTCAGAATAAATCCTAGGCCGGTATTCATAGTCAAGTCTTATTTCAAGACCGTCTTAAGTAATGTCTTAAGACGCTAATGCAGCCTTTTGATTGGTTCGTGTCTTCTTAAAACCGTACTTAAGACGGTCTTGAATATAAGATCTGACTATGAATACCGGCCCTAGGCTAAGCTACGGTCCACTTGATGCTACAAATGTTTCGAAGCATTTTTTGATTGATCAGTCAGTAAAATTCTTTCTTCCGATTGGTCAATCAAAAGTTTCGAAGCGTTTATAGCGTCAAATGGATCGCACCCCTAGATTTAGAGAAGCGCGATTGGTTTTAAGTATTCTGATTGGTCATTGCAATCACGTGATTCGTAGTCAATAATAAATTTATTTCTATGTACTAAAAATGCTTAATGAATGATTGATGGATTTCATAGTCCGTCTTGCAAACGCCATTTTTAGTACTCCTTCTAGTACTTTTTAGTACTTTTGCAATACTGACATAAGTTGATTGTACTTCTCTTATAAATACGGAGTAACAAGGAGATCAAACTCAAGCGGCCGGTCTCGAAAAAAATTGGCTCAAAACACGATGTCGAAAAAGCGCTCTATGGCAAAACAAATTCGAGCTCTTATTGGAGAAAATTGTAAATTAGAGTATCTTTTAATAGTTCGTATATCGTATGCGCGCGAAATACTGATATGTATAAGGCACTATAATGAATATTAGAACACGCATATGCCATTTTTACTTCTTTTCTTACTTGTTTTTCCTTAATTCTTTGCTCTTTCTCCACTTTGCCGCTAAGCTAAGAAGATTAAATAGAGAACAAAAAGAAGGACTAAAAATGGCGAATGTGAATACCTATATTATCACAAACTTCTATTATACGTTAGACTGTTAACAACTTTTTCTATTGTCAGAAAAAGTAGATTTATTTTCAGACTTCGAGCTTGGTCTCCTTCTTATTACTTCTCCGTGCTTATAAATGTAGGATTCTACCTGTACTAAGTACACGATGCCTGTGTTCCAAAATTTCACATACGTAAATTATTATATAAATTTTCAATACTGGCAGTAAATTTTGGAACTCAGCCGATGTAAACTGGGCAATAGGTTTTAGGGAAGTTTGAGAGAATCCCAGATTTCTCTAGAGTGATAAAGGCATTTGGCAACATTGCTGCTCGCAGTGATCACATCAGTGATCACGATCAGACCACACTGATCAGCACAGTAGTATTCGATTCTTTTCTTAATCAATCGAACATGATTTTAAACGCTGTAACGAAAGCAGTCCCTACCTCCTTGAGAGTTATTAAACCTTCCCTTTTGCAAAATGAAATCGCTAAAGTGTCAGGTGTCCTCGCTATCAACAGTGAGTACATATTTTTCAATTTACTAATGGATAATCGGTGATTGGCATGACATACTTTGTTGAAGTATTTGTCTGGATTTATTTTTATGATAATATTCTATGAGAAATCGAATAATTCGAAATTATCAACAATTATCCCGTTCATAACAACCGATACTGAATTTCTTATGGACCATTTGAAGAAAATTATTTGTTGGTTATATAATCGGTAGTCAATTGGTGAATTCCATTTAACAATATGGCGACCTTAACTTGTTCTTTTATCCCGTTTATAAAATTCTGCGAACAGGTAAATATTCAGTGCGATTATAAATGATGTATTTCTCAGTGTCTTGATCGGGAAGAAATATTTCGTTACATAGAATATTTGTTTTTATAATTTGTTTGACAATGATTTTAAAGCAATTGTCGATTGTTGTTCTTTTCGATATTTTTTTCTATTTAATTATATTTTGAAGAGCATATTTCAAAATATATGTAAAAATTATGTTGTAAAGGTTTCAAAACATTAATTTTGATGGTTATATATGTTTTTATGTTACATAACATATTCCTCGAGTTTGCAATGTTCGCAAAGTTTTTGGAGTACATTGAAATCGACTTCTTTTAGAACAAATAAAAATATTTAATGTATTTATTGTATTATTATAATGTATATATATATATTCATGGAAACATATATATCTATAGATGGAGTTAATTCATTGTGATTGTCAAAAAATGTTTTTATCTGAAAGTTAATCTAGAATATTTTGTAGAATATTAAAATCTGGATATCAATCATGTAACATTTTCTCTAAGGTGAAAACGTGATAAGTGAAAATTTATATATATGTATATATATATATATATATACACACACACACACACATACATACATATATATATATATATATATATATATATATATACATAAATTTTCATTATTTTACTCTAAGAAAAAAATAGATCTGTTCGCGTTACTTGCACTTTTGGTTCAACATCTTCGTTTTCTCTCTTTTCAAGGCAAAATATGTATCTATCTCATTTTAAGTGCAAAAATATTTGGGGATTTCATGCAATGCGAACGGACCTAATTACATGATTGACCCCCTGATTTTTTCCTAGCAATAATTTGACCATTACTTATCCCAAAGAAAAGTATTTAATCAATTGTATTTTATTTGTGTTTGATTTTGTCGGAGGCATTTGTTTGCTCTTTCATCTCGAAAATCGTTTGGTACTCGCACCTTTCTGCTACATGTTATCTCATCTGCGTTTGATATTAACATTTCGAGAATTACTCCTCGTTCCGGATTCAAAGACTAAACCTCGTAAAGCTAATGCAAGTTTTAGCGTCTAAATTATCTATTAAAATATCTTAATTTCAGCGATGCATGTAATATATACATGATATGACTGATTAATTAATCATATAGATGCATATTATACTAGCTCAGTACACCATTCTTTAAGTGTTTTGCCGAAATTAAGATAATTTAATATAAAGTTATTAGTTCCTACGTGTACCAAGTGCTTGATATAAGCTAGGACACAAGTGGAAAAAGCTACATTTGATCTAATTCTATCTGAAACGAATTGAAACTGTATACAGCATACACGTTCTGTTCCAACTGAATCGTACACAATACTATAATATATACTTTATGCTTTCCTGTATACGTTTGTGTCAAGATGTATTAAATATTGAAAAGCACTTGTCTAAAATACATTATGTAATTATTAATTATTATCACTGACTCTTAACATATCTCACAAAAAATTAACAAAAATTGGTAGATTTTTTCTTTCCTTTTGAAAGTGTGTACACAATTTCTTTTTAGATATATATAATTATATACAAACTTTTTGTGGTTTAAATGTAAAATTGAATTATTTTAAATAGGAAGAGATTATGCTGTCAAAGCTGCAGCTGTTGCTGGCAAAGGTAGTGCACAAGGAAAGGTAGTTGCTGTCATTGGTGCTGTTGTTGATGTACAATTCGACGATGCTCTCCCACCTATACTTAATGCTTTGGAGGTACAGAACCGTACACCTCGACTGGTACTCGAAGTCGCCCAACATCTTGGAGAAAATACAGTGCGCACCATTGCTATGGATGGTAATATTTTATATATATTATAAACACAATATGTAAAAAATTTATATAAATTTAATTATAGATTTAAAATAGCACTAATAAGTAACACTACCCAATTATCACTCATCAATCTAGATGAAACTACACATTTGTTTAACATTGTAAAATATTCAACCCGTGTTTTTCTATTTTTTCCTAAAATGAATTTTAAGGATTGAAACCTTATCTTGATCTTGAGAGGTCAAGGTTGTGTGAAGATCAAGTTGATTTTTTCAATGCTAACTTCAAAAAATAGCAAAAAGATAAAAATGAGGATTTAATGAAGCGGCATGGCTCCAATAAATATATAAAGGACATCATTACATAGGTTTTTATTAATTCTACAACTTTTGTCGGGACAACATATTTCGTTGCCATCTATATACTTGGAGTAATTCTCATGGCGAGGTAACATATTTTTGGGGATGCTTTCAATGTTAAACAAGTGTGCATAGTTTCATCCAGATTGGCGAATGATAGTTGGATAGTGTTACTTGCAAAATTCGCTTCAACCAAAAATATTTCTCATATTTAATTAAATTTAGTCTTATCGATCCTATTTTTGAACATATATTTAAAAATAAACTAATAATAAAAAGGCTATGAAGACTACCAAACTGGATATTTTTGCTAATAACTTTTATGTAAACAGATTAAAATTGATGACATATAAGTTTGTTTAATTATAGATTTCTTATGCATAAATATAAGTTGACATTTTGTCGATTCAATAATAAATCATTCTTACTGTTAGGTACGGAGGGTTTGGTACGTGGTCAAAACGTATTAGACTCTGGATTTCCTATTCGTATTCCTGTGGGAGCCGAAACCTTAGGCCGTATCATCAATGTAATTGGTGAACCCATTGATGAACGTGGACCTATTGCCACAGATAAGGTGGCCCCTATTCATGCAGATGCTCCTGAATTTGTACACATGTCCGTTGAACAAGAGATTCTAGTCACTGGCATCAAAGTCGTGGACTTGCTGGCTCCCTATGCTAAGGGTGGAAAGATTGGTATGACATAATTTGCGGTAGTATTAGAGCTTTGAAAACGTAAAACTCAATCGGTTTTGTTTAGTAATATTATTGGAATTATTAATTATCCTTCTTAATATGTCCATATTATGAATTACTTTAATATATAACAGGCCTATTTGGTGGTGCTGGAGTCGGAAAAACTGTACTTATCATGGAACTAATCAACAATGTGGCCAAGGCTCACGGTGGTTATTCAGTGTTTGCTGGTGTGGGTGAAAGAACGCGCGAGGGTAACGATCTCTATCATGAGATGATCGAATCTGGTGTAATTTCTCTCAAGGACAAGACCTCTAAAGTAGCACTAGTTTATGGGCAAATGAATGAACCACCTGGCGCCCGTGCCCGCGTAGCTCTCACTGGTCTCACTGTCGCTGAGTACTTCCGTGATCAGGAAGGTCAGGATGTACTACTATTCATTGATAACATCTTCAGGTTTACTCAGGCTGGTTCCGAGGTAAATAGAAATAATATATTTAATAAATGTTAAGTCTCAAGTGGATCTAAATAGTATATTGCTTATCTTAGAAATGGGGAAACATCAGGATCATGGAAAAAAATTGATTTTGAAATTCTAAGATTTAGATCTAAAAAAGTGATTATATAGAATTTTTTCAATAAATATACATTTTTTCAGGATATATAATAATACTGATATTAAAAGTATTAAAAAAACAATATGACACTTTTCATGTTTTATTAGAGCTGCGTTCTATTTTACGCTCATAACGCTCGTTACCATTAGTTGTTCTTGCTTTTTTACACAATAAGGATGAAATGATTCAACAAAAGCGTCTAGTAATACGCCTGCGTATTCTATTCCTACTACACCTTTAATATATGTATAGAAATTATAAAAAAGTAATGCTATAGTGAACACAGAAATTATATCTCTTATTGCGTTATATAATTGTGACGTCAAATTGTACATTTGCCATATATGTAATATTATATTGCTAGCGCAGTCTTTTTTTGAGAGTGAGAGATGTGCGAAGACAATAAGATAGAGAATAATCGGACTTCTCACTTCCATACAGATAAGATTGGTTAGGAATATGCGCATGCGTATTGAAAGTTTTAAGTACTATCTAAGCGAGAGGTAGATATCGTTCACATATATGTAGTACTACTATATTGCTAACGCAGCTCGAAACCTGGCACTACGGTGCAGATGATGTCTACCTCTTACTTAGAGGAAAGACGTGAGCGTACACGAATGAATTCATCGTAATGTATGTAATACTGTTTAATTGGGTATCATTATTTGATTCATTGAAATTCTACATTTTTCTATGAAATATTTTTTTCAAATATCTTGTTTTTGAGATGCTTCATCGGTCGGGAATTTTTTGTCACTTTATATAATGTATATGATATATGTTTTTAGGTATCTGCTTTATTGGGTCGTATTCCATCTGCTGTGGGCTATCAACCTACATTGGCTACTGATATGGGTACTATGCAAGAACGTATCACCACAACAAAAAAGGGGTCTATCACCTCTGTTCAAGCCATTTATGTACCTGCTGATGACTTAACAGATCCTGCTCCCGCTACCACTTTTGCTCACTTGGACGCTACAACCGTATTGTCACGTGCCATTGCTGAATTAGGTATGTATCTCTTGGTAAATTATATTACTCGCATTACATTGGATTAATATACATATAAAGTATCTAAATACAGTAACATGATGAAATTAACTTTGATAATGAAATAATACATGTATATTCTGTACAACCTTAAAAACATCATTATTGGATATTTAACCGTATAAACAAAATTTTCAACCATAATCCAGAGCAATTAGAATTTTTCTGCGGAAAAATTAGCAGTTAGCTAAATTTTTGCATGGACCTTTATTCCGTCATTCTAAATGTCTCGTTCCTATCGATGTGACCTCTATTTAAAATTTTTTGTAAGAGGGTAGAAAAAAGTAGAAAAGTAGAAAAAACTAATTTTTCTGCTACGGCTTTGAAGTTTGAAGCCATTTTCACAATTTTAGAAAGACTTTAATATTAAGTAAGAAATCGACCGATGAGATTAAACACACATGAGTGAAAAATGCTATATTCAATCAAAGCAGTTCTTCATATCTAATCATTTTTCTTATGAATAATTTTTCTTCTTTATACAATCTCCCATATAAGAGATTCAGATTTCGAATATCCCTGGGGTAATATTTATCTGAAGATAAATTTAAGGAAACCTTAAATATAAGGACTATGAATACGGGCATATGCTCTGTCTAGTAATATATGATCTAAGAGCCCATTATGGTTGGATTTTTAATGCTTAAATAATTCAATGTGAATTTATATATACTTTATATATATATATATATATATATATATACATTCCACGAAGTAAGAGGAGAGGAGAACTCTATGAAGAAAAATGGGATTGGTTTTGGCACCGAATTGGAAGGAAAAGAATAACTTGTTAATTTAGACGCCATTTGTAATATCAACTTTATCTCACTTTATTCGCCAGTTTTATTGGTGTCTCCCAGCCCTGTATTTTATATCTTTATATGTTACAACAATCTTTGAAATTGCAAAGATGTCATGTTGGATTCGTGAATGTAAAGGAAGAAAAAAAAAGATGCTTTGGAAAAGACAAATAGCCTGTTTAAATCTCTTGCACAATATTTTTTATAATTGTAAAGATACGATAAAGTCGTCTAAAACTGTATGTAGTGTTGTTATATTTTATTAAATGAAAATGATTTAAAAATATCTGAATAAAAAAAAACTTCCTCACAATTAGAAGCACAAATCGGAGAAACAAATATGTGCCTGTTGGAACAGCTGACATTTTACAAGTGGCATCTAAATTAATAAGTTATTCTTTTCAGCAGACTCCCTCTCAATTCGGTGCCCAAACCAGTCCACTTTTTTTGCTCGCACAATATCAAGTTGAATCTCTTTCTCTCTTACTTCATGATACATGCATACATATATACCGTATTTGTAATCATTTTAAGCTGCGCGCCGAAATTTTATCCGACTTAAAAACGCAGATAAACTACTGAAATATCATAATTAAATTTTGATTCAATAGACAGCTATTAAAGAAATTTATTAAAGAAATCATTAATCTGAGTATGAAGTACTCAGCTCATTTCAGACTCAGTTTACAACTCAGTCAACAATGGGAGTAATATAACATAAAATGCAATAAAAATTGACCAATCATAATCTATTATTCTCACATTTGACGGCATTATTGAATTGATCAATTTCTTACGATTTGCCACATCTTATGTTTTATTATTCCCATTGCATAGATGGCCTTTAGAGATAAAGAAACAGTGGACATTAACAAAGAACAAAATTAAATTTGTCTTCGGGACACTGCCATTGTCTTCTACACAACTAGTAGCAGCAGTAACGCAATTATTCAGATTCTAACCAATCATATTAAATTGACAAATAAAGTTTAAAACATGTAAAGTAACTGTAAAAATAACTGAAATTAGATACTAGTTATAAAAAGAAATATAACTAAGTTGCAGTTACAGTTGGAAAAGAAGGAACAAAGTTAAGTTAAAGTTATTGAAAAAAAAATAATCTAACTGTAACTTACAAGTTGTTAGTTGCAAGTAACTAATCACTTTCCAACCTTGTTTTTTAATATGTATTAATTTAGTGTAATGCAAGATTGAATTTGCTATCTGAAAATTATCTATTGTATCACAATCAATAATTCTTCAAGTACTTACTGGCATGTAGGTATTTATCCAGCTGTCGATCCTCTTGACTCTACATCCCGTATCATGGATCCTAATATTATTGGCGCAGAACATTATAATATCGCCCGTGATGTACAGAAGATCCTTCAAGATTATAAATCACTACAAGATATCATTGCAATTTTGGGTATGGACGAATTGTCAGAGGAAGACAAGCTGACAGTTGCACGTGCGCGTAAAATTCAAAGATTTTTGTCCCAACCATTCCAGGTGAGAGAAAACATACATTATAAGTGTGTTAAATGTTTCACTAGGTAGTTTTGGCTTCCTAGCCTTCATAATGTTTTCAATTGCGCTTTAACATTTGAAGTAAATAAATGTTAAACAAGTATGACATAATTTAAAAATGTAAAAATATGTAAAATTCAATTTTACAATTACTTAAAATTGCGGTAAAATGGTAATTTATTGGTAATTTTAATAAAATTTGTTTCTTATTAGGTGTTGGAATTAATTCGTAGCGTTTTACAAGTGATGGGAAGTACTTTCATTAATGTATTTTTTAATGCTCATGTGAAATAAATAACATTCTTTCATTAAAAACGCTACGAATTAATTCCAACACCTAATATAATTTTATGCACAAATAGACTGTATTTTCGTTCTTATGTATACAATTTAAAAATTAGATGATATATATTTTTTTCTTCTATTTCTGTCTTTTAATTAATTAATTATTTAATTTATTTAAAATTAAAAATTTAATAACTATAAAAGAAAAATCATATGATAGATAAAATTATCTTTAATATCTTGTGATTTTTCAAATTACGTAATCTTTTTCAGTAGGGTATAATTTAATCGGAACAAAGCTCACTAAATCAATTAATATAAATATAATTAATATATTTTTGTTTGATTATATGATTATGTGATTATATTATTTTTGTTTCTAGTAAAAATATGACAGTTGCTAAAAAATAAAATAGCAAGCAAATAAAAATATTATAATAAGTTTATAA
>NW_011627682.1:227596-261137 GCF_000204515.1 Acromyrmex echinatior | reverse complement strand
TTGGCTATGTTCGCATGATTAGCCATATTATGCTTATCAATAACTGAAGCGTCAGTAACTGAAGCGACTGATTCCTTGGTCTTCCAGGACACCACTGTGGTACATCGAGCACTTATGCCCTTTTATATATTTCATTATGTCAAATGGACTCCAAGATTTCTCCGTTTCATGAAAATTTCAACAAAAAAAAAGGAAAAAAAAAACAATCGTTAGTACAAAGCACAAACATAAAACTCAAACTGTAACGGTCACCGATCTGTGAGTGATAATATTCAAGAAACTTGCCATTAGAAAATCTTCCCAACGATATTGGAAATATAAACCAAAAAAAAAACATAGATCCTCAGAATCGTCAGATCTACGACAAAATTTATGAAAAAGATTACACATTATATGTTAGTTTTTAATAAGTACGAAAACCGATGTAATAAGATGTAAATAAAACATTTTTTTGTTCGCCTTATTTCATGTGTATTGTCTTTTACTTCCCATCCTTTGCCTCGACGCGCCAGGAAAAACCATAAAAATTGAAAAAACTGTATCATACAAAAGAAACTCGTACTCTATTAATTCTTCCATCCTTTCTTCACTCATAGCACGCGCGCTCTATCTTTCTCTAACATGCAAGCCTTTATTATAAGCGATTCTCCAACATCACATCTGAGAACATTATATGTGATAGCGACATCTTCAATGGACATCAGCTCATCGATTGCGAACTATTAGCTTTAGTTTTTAATAAGTACGAAAACCGATGTAATAAGATGTAAATAAAACATTTTTTGTTCGCCTTATTTCATGTGTATTGTCTTTTACTTCCCATCCTTTGCCTCGACGCGCCAGGAAAAACCATAAAAATTAAAAAAACTGTATCATACAAAAGAAACTCGTACTCTATTAATTCTTCCATCCTTTCTTCACTCATAGCACGCGCGCTCTATCTTTCTCTAATGCAAGCCTTTATTATCGATACATTTTTAAAGAAAAGAAAAATATGTCATGGTCAAATTCAAACCTTTATTATCAATGCATTTTTAAAAAAAAACATGGTCAAATTTTGATAACAAAAAAAGGAGCCCTATTGTGTAGGAGCCCTATTGTGTAGGAGCTTAGATGTTTCCCCCTCTTTTCCCTGCGTTAGGTATCCCCCGCGCCTATAAGTACTTCCCCGCACCCTGCATTCCCCTCTAGCCCCTGGGTTAGAACCCGCCTAGTATATCTACTCAAACAATTTACAAAATTCGTTAAAGAGGTTGCTAGAAAAATGTTCGAAGATTTTATAAAAATGTTGGGAAAATGTATACTTTACGAGTATGTATATATATTTTTCGATTAACGAAGCACAAGAAAATGTAGAAAAACAACTGGATATTGAGGAAGCTACATCATCAACAAATGATGAAGAATATGTGTCAACTGAAAAAATTGCTAAATATTATAGAGTCTTTCGAAGTTAAATTAAAAATTATCATGACTGCAAATGAAAATCCAAAATAGAGTTTCAAATATTTATAGAAGAATTAAACAACATTTACACTATAACAATGATATTGCACGTTTTAAGAAAAAAATTTTAACAGGTGGTTCATTTTTAGATAAAATTGGCATTATAAAAAAAAATGTACATGATTTACCGAAGCACGAGAACAGAAGCAATTAGTAACAAGACGGCAATTACAACAATGGGCTATAGCTGATGCAGTTCCATTCCGAAATGTGGAAAACGAAAATGAGCTTTTCGTTTTGTAGTATCGCCAACGTGGCTAATTAATTTTATAAAAGATTATAAGATTTCAAATCGTTGTGGTATACGGTATTTATCCAAAAAAGAAATTAAATTATCGGAAAATATTATGAAATCTGCAATACAATTTCAAACTTTGATGCAGTCAATTTCACCGACTATAACTTTGAATTTATTATTAATACGAATCAAACTGATTGCGAATATCGAGTTAATGTTTCAAGAACGTATACGCATACAGGTGAAAAGAAAGTCGAACTTTATATAGGCGATTTAAATAAAATAACACATTCATACACTGTTCAACACTTAACAAAATCTGGAATATTATTAGATAAAGTATTTGTATGTTTACAAGAATTGGGATACATTTGGAGTACGCGTTAAAGAAAAAGTCGATGAACTATTATTGTAAAATTATGCAAAAATCTGTTGTCTGCTCAAAGTCAAGTAAATTGACTTCATATTTGTATGAACAGTATTTAAAAACTGTATTAAAACCTTATGTAGGCAACAATCCTTTTTTATTAATTGTTGATTCTTGAGAAGGGCAAAAGAACATGTATAATCACATTTTTATAAATAATAATAACAAGCCAACATAATTTGCAAATTATACTTCCAAAGAAAGAGTGCACACCGATCTGTCAATCTTGTGATGTTTACTTTTACAGACAAGTCAAAATTATCATCAAGCGAATTCAAAATTGTCCAGATAATCTTATTAACAGAGAAAAAATAGAATTGAATTCGCAATATGATGCAATAAGAATTCAATCATTTACTCATTATTTATTATGTGCTCCAAAATTTAAAAATTTTATAAAATTAAAAAATGATCCTATTTGCATGGTACGCGTCAAAGTTAGCAAATGAACGCAAAATTTTTTATAATGTTAATCAATTATGTTTCCCTGCAAATCTACATAACTTGAAATATAATTTGTGTAACGTGAATTATTGTTTCATTAAATGTTTGTGATATGCGGCTCACTTATTTCCAATGCTTTTATATTAATTTTCACCCATAACATTATACGACAATAAATCCGAATTTTTTAATAATGATAATGATGAATAAAAAAATAAATATAAAACGAAATATTATGTATTTTATAAAATGTTCGTGACGTACAACTCATTTATGTTTCCAATGTTTTAATATAAATTTTTATTTACAATATTGTACGGCAATGTTTGAATTTTATAAATAAATAAACGTAAATAAATATATTGTATAAAATGATGTTTTTTGATGAAATAAAAAAAAATTTGATACTTCATGGTCTCGAACTCTCTTCGTCAGATGTAAAAGTAGTAGGCGCACCTTAGGCCTCTCGGCCATCGCGCTTCTTGCTTTACCCCTATTTATACAGTACTTACCGCACAGAAGGCCGATTGCTCAACTTTGCATGCAAATTTCTCTTAAACGAGGGCCCATGCACCCAAACCCTTTTACACTAACTATTTACTAACAACTACAACTATTTACATTCTCGACCTCTTTCGAATGGTATAAGTTACATTCCAATTCGTATTTCGCAGTTCGTGCCATCTTCTTGTAAGCGTGGACGAAACACTATATGTCCACGTGGCAAAAGCGGCTACAGCACAAGAGGCTTGGAACAACTTTCAGAAGGTTTTCGAGGACACAGGTCTGACACGAAAAGTTGGTCTGTTCCGCAAAATGACAACAACGAGATTGAAAAACTGGAGCTCCATGGAAAGATACGAGGTCTGTTCAAAAACTATCGCGAATTTTGTGTTTTTTCAAAAATTATTTATTTATTCATGAATATCTATTTTGTCCCCTTCAAAGTAATCCCCATCAGATATTATACACTTGTGCCAACGTTTTTTCCAATCCTCGAAGCACTTCAAAAAATCATTTTTTGTGATCTTGTTCAGCTCCTCCTTCGATGCCGTCTTTATCTCCTCAATCGTAGCGTAGCATCGTCCTTTCATGGGCCTCTTCAGTTTCGGGAACAAGAAAAAGTCACAGGGGGCCAGATCTGGGGAATACGGTGACTGCGGCATCATTAGTGTGTTGTTTTTGCCAAAAATTCGCGCACAAGCAACGATGTGTGAGCAGGGGCGTTATCATGGTGCAAAAGCCAATTTTTGTTCTTCCACAAATCCGGGCGTTTCTGGCGGATTGCTTCGCGCAAATTGCGCATAACTTGCAGGTAATATTCCTTATTGACCGTTCTACTCTGTGGCAAGAACTCATGATGCACCACGCCCTTACAATCGAAGAAAACTGTAAGCGAAACATCTTCACATTCGACCGAACTTGGCGCGCTTTTTTCGGTCTTGGCTCGTGCGGCAGCTTCCATTGGGATGATTGAGCTTTAGTTCCCACGTCATAATCATAAACCCATGATTCGTCACCAGTTATGATCCTCTGGAGCACATTTGGGTCGTCGCGGACAGAGTCCAATAGCTCCTTAGCAATGTTAATGCGATGCTATTTTTGGTCGAAATTGAGCAATTTTGGTACGAATTTCGCGGCGACCCGTTTCATACTCAAATCATTGGTAAAAATCGAATGGCATGAGCCAATCGATATGTTTAGGTCCTCAGCAACTTCTCTAACGGTGATTCGACGATTGGCCAATACTATTTTTTTCACTTCATCAATGTTTTCGTCTGTTGTTGACGTGCTTGGGCGTCCGGCACGCTCTTCGTCGTTCACATTTTCTCGGCCCTCTGAGAACATTTTGTACCACCGATAAACGTTGCTTCGGTCCAAAGTAGCTTCACCATATGCCACAGTCAACATTCGGAATGCGTCCGCGCACTTAATTTTGTTTTTCACACGGAATTTGATACAGATTCTTTGATCTATTTTTTGGAATAGGCAAAAATCGAAGATGAGCCAAAACACGTGCAAGCAAAGCAGCTGTCAAAAATTAATTGAACATTCAAAATGGCCGAACTTGTCGGCATAAGTGAGAGACATGAGTACCAACATAACGCCACAAAAAAATCGAAAATCGAATATACGTAACCCGCGGAAATTCAAAATTCGCGATACTTTTTGAACAGACCTCGTATGTGGGCGAAATCATATCAACTGTGCCTCAATTGTCTGCCATTGGTTTTGAAGTAAATCAAGAGTAGCTCGATATTGTCCTATTAGACGGTTATCTTCCTCTTCCTCCTTCTGCCCAATCAGGGTGCTAAGGAGATAGACTCCTAAGTTGAGTTCATTTAATGTATCAAACAATTGCGATATTTCCTCCGCAGGGTTCCAGGGGAGAAGAAAGTTTCTCTAGGACTCCTCCGACGGAGACGCTCTCCTCTTCCTCCTCTTCCTCTTCCTGCTCTTCTTCCTCTTCCTCTTCTTCCTTTTCTTCTTCCTCTTTTTCTTCCTCTTTTTCTTCCTCTTCTTCCTTTTCTTCTTCCTCTTCTTCCTCTTCAATCTCCTCTTCCTTTTCAGCTTCAGCCACGAGAAAGGTCAGAAGTTTAAATTTGCTCAATAGATGGAGGCCCATCATGAAATCTACACATTCTTGAGGATTAATGTTAAAATTTATAGGCAGGTCACTCATAATATGATTCTTTTTCCTCATATTCCTCTTCCTCTTCATCTTCCTCTTCTTATTCTGCAATCTCTTCTTTTTCCTTTTCATTCTCTTCCTCTTCCTCATCCTCATTCTCTTTCTCCTTTTCCTCCACTATCTCATCAACCTCCTCAATCTCGCCAATCTCGAGAAGGTGATGGAATAATTCAATTTTGCCGACATGTAGCTGAATGATATCAATTGCAATAATCTTATCATTCAGTCGAACGAAAGGACTTGAGAAGGAGGAAGCAGTCGTACCATTAGTTACACAATTGTAACATTAGTGCATTTGCACTAATAATGTAACACTAGTTTACGCGTACTAGTGTTACACTAGTTTGCAACTGAATGCAAATCGGTTTTAAATCGATGTGCCGAAAGTATTGCACAACAACGATTTTGCTATCATGTAAAACCTTGTGCAAGTGTTCTTAAACAATTTAATCTATTATAATTTAATATAATTTTGTTAAAACTGTGACTCAATTGAGTATTCATTGTAGAGCAAAAGAGCGTAGCGTAAAAATTTTCAGATGCCACGAAGATCAGTGACAGAAGTACAAGCCGCGCAAATTGTTATTCTTCTGCAGGAAGGTAACAGTCAGCGGCATGTGACGAGACTCATGGATATAAACCAATCTGTTGTAAAGCACGTTAACTCGATATCAAGAAACTCACAGTTTCCATAGACGACGAGGACAAGGTCGTAAGCGAGTGACAACGAAGGAAGAAGACAATGCGATACATATCGCGCTATCCGAGAACAATTGCTCGACAAGTACGCGATAAATTGCGTCATGTTTTTAAGAGAAATAATGTGGGTGTCGACACAATTCGCCGAAGATTTTGGGAGTTTGGCCGACAATCGAGAAGTTGTGCGAGAGTGCCAGCGCTGATACTGAACCGCCGTCAGCGTTTAATTTATGCACAAATTTACGTGGACAGAAAGACAGTGGAGTCGCGTGCTATTCACAGACTAATCGCGATTCTATCTTTACGGAAATGACCGTAATCCGGTTTGGCGTTGCCGCAATTCACGGTACAATGAAGAAAACATTACTCGAATTAGAGCTTTCCATAGTGGCTCAGCCATGGTATGGGCGGGAGTATCATTTCATCATCGCACAGAAATAGTGATAGTGCCTCCACCAGGATTAAATTCAGCACGATATGTAGAGGAAATTTTAAGTCAGCATGTGCTCCCAATGATAGAATTGGAAGAGGATTTCTACTTATGCAAGACAATGCTCGTCCTCATATGCCAAAAAGTTATACGGCAAAGAGAAGGTAATACACGTTTTTAAACAACGTCGCGGACGAACACACACACACACACACACACACATATTATATGTATATGGAGGAGCAGCTTTCAGGACAATTTTTGCTATTCATAGGCAGTTTCCAAGATATTTGGCACTTTTCAGATCTGACCCACATTTGCGCATAGGTAATTTTCGGGTCAGATCTGAAATATGTCTTTTGATAGTACTGTTTCGAAAAATGCCTCCGTATCATATTTTCTATGTGTATATAATTATACTATTTCTTTTCGTAATGTATAAAAAGACATGATGAGTATATAAGAGTAACGATATCATATAAAGTATTTGTCTATTACAATAAAAGGAAAAAGACATATACATCTTAAATATTTAGTTTATAATGCAATATATAAAGAAATTATGAGCAATTGTCCTGGTATGTGCTATTCTATTTAGTCTGTATTTTCTAATAAGATATTAATTATAAATTCAAAGTTCTTTCTGTGGTATTCTGGATGTAGAAAGATAAAAGGCTCTGTCAATTAAATTTAAAGTAATGCCTTTCTTTTGGGAAACAGGGTGTTGAGATCAAAACCTAGATAGCACAAAAATATATATTGCATACACACTGTATATACGAGGCTGAATCAAATATAAATGATTTTTTTAATTATTTATTGGACGAGAATAAAAATATAAAGAAAACAAATTATTTTTCTATAGTTCCTTGTTACATTAATATATTTTTGCCAGCAGATAGGCAATTTGGCGATCCCGTTTTCATAAAAATAGTAGATTGTCTGCAGCTAATTGCTCACGAATTCTGCTATATTGATATCGTCCTTAAAATCTCCGAATTCTTTTAGCGGACCAAACAAATGATAATCGCATTGAGACAAATCTTTCCAACGTCATCATTTGTTTAAATCACTAAAAGAAGAATTGGGAGGACAATACGATTCGTAGACGATGTCAGTGTAAAGGAATTCGTGCGCGATTAGTTGCAGACACAGCATATTACTTTTTATAAAAACGGGATCGCCAAACTGCCTATCCGCTAGAAAAAATATATTACTGTAGCAGGAAAATATATATATAAAAATAATTGTTTTTTTTATTTTTATTCTCGTTCAATAAATAATATAAAAAAAATTTTCTCATTTATATTTGATCCATCCTCGTACATGTAAGGATAGTGAATATCCAGTGGATATCCGCGAGAATTTAAATTAATATCCTTTGTATACCCAATGTATCTTCGAATTGACTCTAGCATAGATACATTTCATGTCCATAGAATATAAATCCTCACATTCTACGTAAATCGTATAGATATTGGTAATGTATTAAAAAAAACATCCATTGAAATATCTACAGGACATATATAGAATGTATGAATTTATATTCTGGACATGAAATGGATCTATGAGAGTCAATTCAAAGATAAATTGGATATACAATGGATAATTTAATTTTCTTCGATGTCCACTGGATATTCATTATACTTACATGTATATACAATGTGTATGCAATATATATTTATCTGGGAATATATTGTATCTTAGCAAAAACATAATTTTTTTTTAATTTAACATGATGATTATTAATTTTCTGGTTCAATTTGTTTTTACTGTTTTATATATATAAATTTTATGTATTTTATTAGGTACAATTAATTTTTAAAAACGCATCTCTGATGAGATTCGAATCTATGATCCTTAGAACGGTTAGCCTAATACACTAACGCTATACTTCTACAGTAACTATTCTTAATTTCGTATCTTTATTGATATGTTATTAATACTTAAGAAGATTAGTTAGAAACGAAATCATATGATGATATTTGTTAAATAAGCTAGAAAATGATAATAACAAAGCGATTTATTCATGGATATTTCGAAATGTACGTGGAAGTGTGTACACACAATGTATATACAAGAATACATAGGGTAACTCCGATATATACGCCGCATCAAAAACTTAATTTATTAAGTATTATTTGCTATGTTTAAAGTAAACGAATTATATCAATAAAAACTTTGTACTGTCTACTATTATAAAAAAAATATTAAAAATCCGAAATTTTACATTTCGCGCGCGCGTATTAAAAAATAAACTTTTTAAAACCCTTGCATTTTTGTCGTATATCCCAAAGAAATGGGATATATGGCTACTTATAAGAGGAGAGAGATGTACGGCTCATGAAAAATTTACAAATAATGCATATAAATAAGACGTAAAATGACACGATAACTTATAAAATGCGTTAATAAAGTTTTATTAAGGAATAACAATGATAAATATATATATGAAATAATAAATAATAATTACAATCTTCCCAGATGTATTACAAGTATTATGACATGAGGTACATATTTCATGTAATGCGTTTATTGTACTTAGTGCATTGAATTCAATTTGCCCACTTTGTATGCTTTGGACATAAATCCCTCCTGTTAAAAATGTCATATATTCGAAACAGGTGAGATATACAAAACAACAAGCTAAAGAATACAAGAGCAAAGTACTTGTATTTTGTTATACAACATACTTTACTATTCCTCTACACTTATGTATCACGAAATAACCACTAAATCTTTTGCACGTGTCCTATCATTATGCTATCATCAATCATTTTATATAAATTATAATTTATGATGGTGCTACTTAACATAGTGACAAATCGATTCAACTCGCAATAATTTCATTAATATTAACAGTAAGAAACTGAAATCATAACACAATATTAATATAATATAAAGGCATGTAACAGAATAGTTGCAGGAAAATTACCCCCATCCCTTCTATTTTTTTTTACTTCTGCAGCGTAAATCCCAGCGTGGCGTATTTCGGAATTACCTTAAATATTATAGATATTTCGATATTTATGTGAACATATATATCATGTCCGTCAATAAATATACTTGGCAGGTCCATTACATAACATCTATACATGTTTTTGGTTTAAATACTTCATAAGACGTAAATGACGATAAATATTTATCTATAAGCTTAGACACAATGGATCCCATCTGCGTGTTTTTGGCGGGTTCTTACTGAAGGCCGCCTTCTGAGTACATTATTATTATATTATTATTATTATTATTACCTATAAGCTTGTATGTACCGAAAATATGTTGGACAATCATTTCAACATCGAAACGTTAAAGATTGAATTTCGCGCTTTGGTCTATTGTTTATATGTATATTGTCACTTGTTTTGCAACGTCATGTTTGCAAACTTATGTTCGTTGTATATACATAAGTCATTTAATTGTAGTTTAATGGTTTCTATAAAAGTGATAAATTATTTGAGTCGCAAGTTGATTTCAGACTCCGTAAAAATTGTAAAATGATCCTGAAGAATCAGATTTCGTATGAATCGCATTTTAAATAAAATTCCATATTTTAATAGCATTCGATCCGTAATATCTAAACGAAGAAATAAAAATTAAGATTAGCCTAGAGCGATAATTTTTATATTATTGTAAGTTCGTTGATTTTGTAAAGAATTATATAAAAATATTGTTATGTATTTCACTGAGGAAGACTTTGTAAGTTGAAATGTTTGAAAAAAAATTTTATAACATTGTACTATTGGGTATGGGAATAAGTTTCCGTCCATTGCAGAAAGATGTCGTTAGTAGCATTGTTCGTGTGTTTGATAGAACGGCAAGACATGTTTTTGAAAAGTGTGTGTCCAAACTTTTGAGCCCAATAGATGACATTCGTTCAAAGAGTAACAAAGAGTAACTTTTTTTGCGTTGAAGATGTCGGAATTTATTCCAAAAAAGCAACATTTGTGGGAAGTTTTACTTCATTATTTTATTTTAAAGAAAAGTGCTGCGGAAACGCATCGTTTGCTCGTAGATATTTACGGTGAGCATGCGTCATCGAAAACTAGTTGTAAAGAATGGTTTCGGCGATTCAACAGTGGTGATTTTGACGTGCGTGACAAAGAACGCGAAGGTATACTGAAAAAAGTTGAAGATGCAGAATTGCAAGCATTACTCGAAGAAGATTCGTGTTTATCGCTCAATAGGTTGGCAAAGAGTTAAATGTTGATAGATCCACTGTTGGAAAACGTCTACACGCAATGGGAATGTTGCAAAAAGAAGGAAATTGGGTGCCATACAAATTGAAAGAGAGAGACATGGAAAGACGTTTGGTCATCTGCGAGATGCTTCGTCAATGACAACAAAGGAAGGGTTTTCTACATCCTATCGTAACTGGCGATGAAAAATGGATCTACTACGATAACCCTAAACGCTTGAAGGCATGAGTGATGCCAGGTGAACCAGGTCCAGCAACGCCAAAACGAAATATCCATGCTTCGAAGATTATGTTGTGCATCTGGAAGGATCAAAGAGATATTATATATTATGAGCTGCTCAAACCGTCCGAAACCATCACTGGCGATCGTTATCGGTTACAACTGATACATTTAAACCAAGCTTTGAAAGAAAAACGACCGGAATGGGACAATAGGCACAACAAGCTGATTCTGTTACATGACGTTAGACCATACGTTGCAAAACCGGTCAAGAAATACTTGGAAGGAGTAAAGAAATGTGTGTGGGAAATTCTGTCCCGCCGTATTCATCGGACATTGCCCCTTCAGATTTCCATTTGTTCCGATCCATGCAGTCGGCCCTTTCTGGAGAACGATTCAATTCTTATGAAGGTATCAAAAAATGGCTTGATGAATGGATCGCTTCAAAAGAACCAGATTTTTTCATTCGAGGAATCCGTTTATTATCGGAAAGGTGGGAGAAAGTTGTCGCTTCCGAAGGAACATACTTTGAATAAACTCACTTATATAGATTTGTTTAAATAAACACATTTTTTTCATTTAAAAAAGGCGGAAACTTATTCCCATATCCAATATTTAATTAAAAACAAATTTTATTTTATGAGTAAATATAATTGCATTTAAAAAAGCCTCGAAATATTGATAAAATTGCATGTACACGAGCCTATTTTTCTATACTTTTATTTCATCTTTTTTGAATTAAATAATTATTTACAAACCTATAAAATGTGTTTCCAAACTTGGAAGGTATTGTATATTAATTAATATCAACACAACATTCGTCTATGAATTTACATATATCTTTCATTTGTATATTTATTTCGTATATATAAGATATATTATACATATTCATAGAACGTACATATGAGGGTCGTTGGAAAAGTTTTGAGCCTCAACATGAAGATGGCATCAAAACTTATTCATCAAAACCATTCTGCTACAATAATCGTACATGTTTCGCAAGATACCTGTGAAAATTGTAATCATTTTGGATGCTCATTTGTTTGAGAATCATTTGTGCCAATTGATGTCAGTGTTTTTGTAAAAATGGAAAAAATTGGATAAAATGGAATATCGACGATCGTCATAACAAAAATTCATGAATTACGATTCAAATTAATTAACTATCCATCATATTTACCAGATCTGATCTCCAATGATTTTTTTCTGTTTTCTAAGTTCAAAGTTAGGCTCGGAGGATACAGATTTTCATCAAACGAAAACACTGATATCAATTGGCACAAATGACTCTTAAACAACAACTGAGTATCCAAAATGGCTACAATTTTCATAGATATCTTGCAAAACATGTACGATTGTAGTATCAGAATGGTTTTAACAAGTAATACCATCTTCATGTTGAAGCTCAAAATTTTTCAAACTACAGAAAGCTTACAAAGATTACTCACAGAGAGCTTGCTTTCTTTCTTGAAGCTGATCATGATTTCCGCGACATGAATTCAAGACCATATAACCTGACTTTCATATACTCATTTGTCACAGCGGAAGATTGTATCGCATATTTTTTCGATCACTTACTCTTTCGACATGAGTATTGCTGTACTCGTTAGATAAAACCTTGTATCCCACTTTTTTGATACAATTAAATTAGATATATCTATTGCGACCGCATTCACGAGCGTGGTGCAATTTCGTCATGCATTTGCAATCGATATTCTTTATAGTTTTCACCAATAATTATAATTCGAGAGTTCGACAATACCTCAAGTAAATTGACAAATTCCAACTGCTCTTAATTCTTAATACGGATAATTTGGCGCCAGGCATGAGAGAGTGTGCCACTCTTTCATGGAATTAACAGAAAGTAATTATACATATTAATGGACACCGAGCTGATGACCTTGACCTTGACATATATTGTCAAGGTGATGATTCTGAGTAACTTTGCCCTAGTAATTAGGTGGCGGTCTCTTATTCCAAGATATTTAGACTTAACGGTCTAATTTAGTACATCTTTCCGTTAGAGAATAAACTCCAACATTAGAAGAATAAATATGTATTATACTTTATATAGCTACTATTTTATTTCAGCAACTCTACTTTCAACTTTCCATGTGAAGCGACTCTTACTCCCCTCCCCCTCTGCAAAGAGGCGCCGGACTTCCATGATTATACTGTTTGATAACATATGTCAAAATCGCTGTCGTCGGCACGGCCCCCTACAGTGCATGGTCCCCTACAGTGCACGACTATTAATTTTAAAGCAGGAGATTTTCATGTTATATAATTGAACTTTTTTTTGTTAGTAATTTCTTAACGAAGGACGACCGTCATAAAACCTGTCGAAGGTTACTCAGGGCGACGACCTTGATAACATATGTTAAGGTCATCGGCGCGGTGTCCATTAATGTATATAATTACCAAATTATTCTACTCAAAATATAAAGATCTCTGCAGAATCACGAATGCAGCTTTGATAATCTACTGCTCAGCCACGGTAATGGTTCTGATCGGGAACGGAAGATATCTTGGAGAACGAGTAGAGCGATACAATAAAATATGCAGAATTCGTAACAATAAATGATAACACATATATTCCCTCACTGATTTATAATATTCTGTACACGCTGAAAAATTAATGATCATGCGTCATACAAAGCGTTAATGAGACATGATTGATCCCTCCAGACAACATTCTCGACACGCAATAGAAAGATTTTCACTCGACGGCACGAGCTCCAAATTTTAGACTAAAATTTTACCAACAATGGATGTCGTAATTAAGGGAATTAGTCGTGAGACATACTTGGATTGAACGTGCTTAACGCGTCGACGAATCCGACCTTGAACTCGATCGCAAGAATAACGAGAACTGTTATGACGGAAACCTTCGAGATTCTAAATTATGCAGGAATATTAACCGAAATTTAATATAATCTCGACATTAAAACGCGATACAAAAATATGACGCAACGCTGTAATACGAAATGACTTGTAGCTGCGATGGGCGTGTGAATAGCTGACTCAAAATCAACGGAATTTGTACGATATCGGACGGAATGGCACGATATTTTGCACGCTCGCTAATGCAGTTATTCACTAAAATACCAGAATTAAATGATACATGCGATTCCTTCAATCTAGAAATCGGTGGCATTACAATACGTTACGCTACGCTTGTCTTATCACGGAATCTTCCTCTAGCTGCTCGATGCTTTGGATCAGTCTCTATATCTTGTGTCTTCTCGCACATCCGACACTGGGGATCGCCACAGCACAAGTACTGGCCCGAGGTTCTTTCGAGAGAATGCAGATACCGTAAGATCATGTAATAAGCCATATCATAATAAAACCTGATTGATCATGAAGCATCTCGTGAATCCCGCGAGGCTTCGTGAATCGTTATAGCGTTTGTATCTTTGCGTGCGGAATATTAGACTTTTGGCTAGCATCCTTTTCGGCTGCTTGCAAGATTTCCCTCTGCACTATTTGTGCGGAGTGCCTCTAGGATTTGATGGGCCTCTTTCAGATAATTTCCGTTTTCGGGTTGAACATCTTCTCTTAGTAGAGGTTCCCTTGCAGCACCAACAGCGGGCTTGTTCTGTAGCAGACAGTGAATCCATTCTTTCATGTCGCTTCCTTTTTATTATTGCCTGGAAGGAATTTAGTAACAGAATCACAAGTTCATAAACAGAGCATTATTTCGAAAAAGTCAAAGCGGTGTCACCTGTATGCTACCTCTCTCTGTAGTGACCTCGTATCTCTGATATTCGTCTTCGGTTTTCTTCCTTGCTGTCAGTTGAGGTGATAAGACAAAGCCTCATATAACAAATTATATCGCGAAATCGCCAATAATAATAAATAAAAAATTAATGTAAATTTCTTGTAAAAAGAAATAATAACACTCCGCGAAACGTTACAATAGAAATCGCTCGGAAATCATAATAAGCGTCGACACGCCCGCCCTCCGCGTCGGGAGGACATAGGAATGCCACGCTATTTCCGGTCAGGTCAGACAATCCTTGTGACGGTAAAAAATGTCACACTATGTAATGAAATCTGTGCGACGATTTTGTGTTGCCGAAATTCCTCCTTCTTACTGCGACATATTTTTTTGTTAGCTCACTTTTAGTGCATTCACTTTGTATACTTAGCAAGAAAAAGAATAATTATTGCGAAAAGATTAAACATCGACCAATGACCTTGATCTTGACCTTGACATATGTTGTCAAAGTCATGATCCTGTGTAACCTAATTTTAACTGGCGGTCGTTCGTTAAAAGTTATTAACAAAATAGTTTAAAAAATGAAGTCTTTCTATTATTTATAAATAGAATAAAAATTCTTTGTTTTCATATAGATTTCCTGCTTTAAAAACAAAAATTTTAATTCAAACGTTTTCTCATCATTTTTATTACATATTACCGCATAAGGGCTTTATACACGAAGCGACTTTCACCCCACCTTCCTCCCTGCTTGTAGGCGCACAATTTTTACAGAAAGCGACTTCCATCCCACCTCTTCTCCCGCCTGGGGGCGTACGACTTTCACCCGAAGCGACTCCCTTCTGCCCAAGGGCGCACAATTTTCCACGCAAAGCGAATTTTATTAAGGTGGGGTGGGAGTCCACGCTTCGCGTGGAAGTCGTACAAATAGAGGAGAAACAACAGAGTAGAGCGAGATCCTACATAGGTTTACAACCTTTGTTATAGCAGAAATTTTATATTGTTTTTAAACTTTTATTAATTAACAAATAACAACCGTCTGCTAAAACTTGAAAATTATTCAGGATTATAATCTTGACAACATATGTCAAGATCATCGGCGAGGTTTAACCTTTTCGTAATAATTATCAAAAAAAGACTCAGTAATATCAGCTAAATATCAGTTGCTGATTCAAACTTTGTTATTATGGCTAAAAGTTGGCTATTGAAGATAAATTTGCTGCCGACGTCCAACTTTATTGGATTAAATTAAAAACATATGTATTCGCCTTTAAGTTGCCTATTTATTACAATGATTTGATGTATAGTTATGTTTATTTCTACGGACGAGGCGCTTGATTTGTATATGTTGACGATCATTGCGTATCTGACTTTCATCTGGATAACACATACGATGATTATATATTTTATATCTTTTCATTTTATACTTTTTTTGATAACGAAAATATGCGTCTTGTAATCGTACCTTTTATAATTGATTTGCGCTTTGAATAACTGAATTGATCTATGGAGAAGGAGGATGAGAGAAATAAGTATTCATTCAACTTATAATATTATGTCTGATAATAATTATGCCTATTGTACTCTTTAGTTAGTCACTTGGCTAAACAGCGAAGTGACAGAAATTGGGCTACTCCCAATCAGAACAGTAAGAAGATATTCATTCTCGGTCTCACATAGAGCATAATTTCAACTTTATTCAACTTTTTTCCTGTCTACACATTATTATAATGTTATACGAAGTTTGGCTGAAGATAGTTTGAAATAAACCGAAATGTCCTAAGAAGTCTGTATTGGAAGGCATTATTTTTAATATATTATGTGAATTTTTTAAGATTGTTATATAAATTCCCGCGTTATGCAACGCCCATACACTATTTGATAGTTTTTGAATAACCTTTTGAATAGTTTTGAAAACCTGATTAGTATATACTTTTTGATTTTAAATTAAAAGCGTACTTAACATGAGTAGTTAAGAACTGGAAAGGATATAGACAGTATAAGGACTCTTTACCGCGTGACAAGAAGTCGAATGTTGTTTATAAGATTTCGTGTAAGAATTGCGATGCAAGTTATGTGGGACAGACGTGTAGACAGCTGAGATCAAGAATCATGAAGCATAAGAACCACATCCAATGGAACACGTCTACTCGTAATGTCATAACGGAGCATCAGTTACAAGAAGAAGATAATTTCAATTGGGACAACGTTACAGTACTGGATGAGGAGCTTCACTACAGGAAGTGATTGATTGCGGAGATGATGTTCGTCAGGAGACAGACGCATGGACTCAAGCTGCAGATATGGAGGGGCTTCCCAAGGCCTACCTCCCGATCATAGACAAGCTATAAGCTATAAGCTGAAGTTGTTGTCACGTCTAATCAGTCAGTGTCGTTCGTACGCAGTAATGAATCTTTCCGTACGCAGTAATAAATGTTTATCGATTACTTTCCAACTTTCTTGTTCTTGGAATTGATTAACGCTTTAATTTTACATTTTTCCATTTGTTGTCTCGAAAAATTACTAGCTAAAAAACAAAGTGACTCACTGTGTCTGATACTGACTGGCCAATATTATCAGGAACCGGTTCTTGAATTATTTTTATAGTAATGTTTGCGATATGGTGCTATGTGAGCGTCCTTATATTTGCTGGATAATTAATTATAATCTTAAAGTTGTTTGATAAAAAAGTCCATATCTCCATATATATTCTCCATATTCTATTTTACGATATTTTCTATTTTCTTTTCTTTTTTTTTGTTTTTCCTTTTTCTTTCACTCACTTTTAGATTTTAATTCCGACATTTAAATTCTTGATGTAGGGGAGCTCACCATGACAGGATAATTTTTATTCACAGTTTTTATATATGTTGTAGCTTATGTTGTCTCTGAGGAAGGCTCAAAAGTAAGCCGAAACATATAAGCGCGTTTTAGTGAATAAAGAAGTTTCACTTCATAAGTATATTATTTGCGCGGCGTCTTCTGCGCTTGACTTCTGCCTGTATTCTCTCCAGTTCTTTGATTTATAAGCAGTCTTGGTTAGAGTTTGATTTGTTATACGGATGAGTAGTTAAGTAAGTGGTAGCTATTCCTCACTTATCTTAGCTAAGTAATCGAACATTTCATTCAATTGTTTCTAGGACGCTACCGGTTGCCATTTTACTCTTGCAGAGAATATTTTTCGCTGTAGCACCGAAATTTTAGCAGATAATTAATAAGTTGAGCTTTGACTGCAATGATATTAGCTATTTAATATAAGGACACATTTTAATTACCATAGCTATATTTGCATTAGCTAATCTTTTCTCTGCATGTATTGTCTATTAAATTGGTATTAAACAAGATCAAATGATGCTTCAAAGCGCTATGAGCATCAAAGCGCACATACCTTTTGTCGCATACTAATCGATGTGTATTCCGAACTGGGCTAGCTTAGCTTATTTATTCCCCTAAATGTTGACAGTTCCGTAACTAAACTGAGAAGTGTTCCGAACCCATCGGGCTCATCATAACTCGTAACCAATAGAAGCTAGTAGCTGAATTTGACGGCCGATGGTTAACATCTAAAAGAAAAAAATAAGCTAAGCTAATCCGATTCGGAATACACCCTTATTCATTATTATCAATTAATTGTTAGCGCACTCTTGCGCCAGATGCTGCAACAATACATTTTCTGGATCGATAATAAGTCTGTTTTCCGCGTAGATGAACTAGAAAAACTTAACAGTAGATATAGTACACCGATTCTAACTATGTGTTTGTGCGTATATGCGGTGTGTGTGTGTGTGTGTGTGTGTACGTGTGTGGGAGGGGGGATGGGTGGGTGTGTGTGCGCATGTGTGAGTGATAACATAGATTGTGTCGTAGTCTCATCCGGATAAACTATAGTCACGTTTTCTTGCCGGTTATACCAACAGTGTTCTGCTCAAAAAACCAAAAAGAAGGAGAGCGCTCCTGGATCCCTTGCAGCGCCACGCGCTCTCTGTCCCACCCATTGAGGTTCTATATTTATTATAATATTTGCGCTCTCTCTTCTTCCCATTGTATTCTCTGCCACGTTCACTTTTCTTATTTCGCACACGATTTTACTAAATAGATATAGTATTTATTCAACGATTTTTTAAATGATATGACTTAACAATGATTTTAATTAAACAGCTAATAATTTTTTTTTAAGTAATACTATAAATAGCCAAATGTTCCTAATTGTCGAATCATTATTAAAACTATTATTGAGCAGCTATCAAACATTTATTGAACTATATACTATTACTGAACAGCTATCTTTGTTGACAATTTCTTAATTATAGGGAAAGGAGAAAGAAATTAAACTCTCATACTTTATTTTTTTTAACTTAATACATTTCTTTCTGACATTGCACCAATTGTGTATTTTAAATATATTCTGTAACAGCAGAAGCGTAAAGAATAAAGTCAATAATCAAGCAAATAAAGATGTACAATATTAATTAAATAATTAAAAAATTATTAATATATATTGTGCGTTTCGTGACCACGGGTCACTTTTTTAGCATATAAAATCATTAACATTAATAAATCATAATCTAGCCGCTAATATAATATTGTCACACTATCTGTCTTTACATAAAGCAAAAGTATTGAGTAGTCGCTAATATAATATTGTCATAACTAAAAAATGTTGCACAAATCTTGAGCTTCTTGTATGTAAAAGCGTCTTGTATTATTTGGAATGTTGTAACATATTAATTGATAGTCCCAAAGCAAACGTCGAACCACTGGACATAATATAATTGTCAATTCTCTCAATTGATTAGTTATTAAACTTCGTTGTTTAGCAAAAATCGGATGTCAGTTGGAGTCAATGAAATAAAAATTTTGATTTTGTAGTCTAGTGATTGTTAAAAAGAAAATAATATTGAAAAACGGTTAATATTATACAAAATAGAAATCAAGAACTTAAATCAAAACCCGAGGAGTCAATGCAAACTATTCCAATTCAGTCAAACACACAGATTCAAATGGAAAGATCGACACGAAGACAAACAAGAGAGCAATATCAAAACTGTTATTATTTATCCGTTGTTAGAGACTGTAATAAATTACAATAAGACTCTTCGAGACGCTCTGTATTTTTTTGTGAATTTATGCTACTATTTTGTTCTTTAATATGCAGCATCTCTGAAATCATTCTTTTATTGTAATAGTTTCAATATCCAAAATTTTTTTGTCTTCCGAATTAAAAGTATGTTTATAATTTAATATGTGTTCTGTGATAACTATATGTCTCGATGAGTCACTCTTAATATTGCTTTTATGTTTTTTAATGCGAGTTTTAAGTTGTCTCTTATTTGTCTCTTATTATTAATTTGTCTCTTATTATTAATTTGTCTGCCCAACATACGAGGCTCCGCAATTGTTACAATTAATTTTGTAGACATTTTGAGAGGAAAACTTGTCGAGTTTATCCTTGTGTACTTTGATAAAGGGATTCAATCTATTCTGACATCTAAATCCAATTATAAAGGCAGATTTGTTGATAAATGAAGTGATCGCATTTGAGACATTCGGTATGTACGGTAATGTAAAAAATTTTTTTATTGAATTAAAAATTGAATCAGGAGAGAGAGAGAGGGAGGAAGGAAGGAAGGGAGCGAGAGAAGCAGATAGAAAGAGAGAGAGAGAGAGAGAGAAAGAGAGAGAAACAGAGAGAAGCAGCATTTATTATGCACTCTGGGATAGGTCCCCTCAAAAACTAAAACCAATATACAGAAAAGATTCAATTAAGTATACATCGAAAAAGAATAAATTCTGAAGAAATAATATACAAAAATTATAAAGAAAAATATGAACAAGCATATTCTATAAAGATAAGAATTTACGTGATTAATAAATACACATGCAGAAAACTAAGATATGGCTATTGATATACATACTAAATGTGCATAAACATGCAAAAAGATGGAGCATCTCAAAGAACATGCATTATTGTCTCAGAATTGAAAACTTGTAGACTAATATTACTATGAATTTGTGAACAAATGCGCATAGAGTTTCTGCCTAAAGATATTTATGGAACTCGAAGAGCGTATATCCTGCGGGAGATTATTCCATAGATCGGTAGCAGTAGAGCGGAAAAACCGTTTATAGAATTCTGTGCGACACTGCGGCAGCACCAATAAATCACTAGGCGATCTAATTTGTCTGCACGACACCTTGGTACGGTACGCAAAATGAGAGAGAAGAGGCTGAGGCCGCTCAGTCTTAAGAATACTGTACAACAGACAACAAACGAAATACTGTCTTTTGACGCTTATCTGCAACCAGCGTGCATGCCTATAGTAAAGTGTGATGTGATCATCTCATCTCACCCCATAGACGAACCTGAGATAAGTATTTATGGCCCTTCTCAATTTGACATCCTGCTCCAATATCATATCAGTGTAAGCACCGCAATAAATAAGGGAGGACCAGAGCAACAGCAAACTTAATCCTGAGAGACTCCGGCAACAAGCATCTGCACAATTTAAGCTGATACAGCACAGCTCTTATTTTCTTCGTCGTATTGTTGACCTGTTTGTCTCACGACATGCTGCTGAACATCACAATTCCAAGATATTTAATCTCCTTCACGAATCGAAGAGGGATTTCAATGCTTTCATGATGCTTAGCATAGTCAAAATCGATGGCATTGATATGCTGTACCCACAATGATAGCTTGCGTTTTAGCCTCATTTATTAAGAGCTTATTGGTCATAGCTGAGTCAGTCAACTATGGTCTATATCCTTGTTAATTCTTCCTATGATTTCCACTAGCCTTGATGGTTCGCAGTCCAAATAAATAATCAAATCGTCAGCATAAAAATTATATCTACAGTTACTAAGGGTGCTCCCAAAAATCCGATAAATATAAATTAAAAAGCACAAGCTCAAGAACAGAGCCCTGCGGTACACCAACAGTAATATCCGCAAGGATGGACTCGGTGCCACTCCACCCTGATCACTTGTGTCCTACCGTGAGATATGATGCAACCCATAAAAGCACCGAGTAAGAGAGGCGCATAAGTAAGTTAATCTAAGTTTTTTTATTAATGGTTTATTCTGTCAAAGTTTTTTTGAGAAATCAAATAAAACACGAACAGTGACTCTCCTCTAATCTGCAGCATATGTATTGATGTCATCCATGTACTGATTAGATATATTTGTGTGGAATGAATCCTTCTGTAGGCAGACTGTCAAGCAAGTCGAAGACTCTCTAAGAAAGAATAAATTTGCCGACACATAATTTTTCCCATTGTCTTCAGCGTATGAAGTATTGAAATTGATCGATAATTATTAACGGCTGCAGAATTCCTCATCTTAGGGATAGAATACACCACCCCAGACTTCCACTGGGCAGGAAAAACACCATATATTAATGAAAAGTTAAAAATGTGCTCTATCACAGGCAAAATACAAGACGTCACAAGCTTCAGCAACCTAGACACCATCAGAGCCAACCGCGCTAGATCTCATAAGACCAAAAATGTTTGATTAATGTTCATCGGAGTAATTCCAGTAAAATTTACTATCGTCAAATTTTTTTCCCATTCGAGGTCAATGTCATCAGTACTTCGTTCACCGGCCTAAGAAAAATAAGCATTCAGTTTATCTACTGTATATATTAAAGTTGTGAATTGTTACTTTTGGCCTTAACAAGACTAAGATGCCTCAACTTATTCCAGACTTCCCCGGTGGATTGAGAGCCGCAGAATGCTGACAAATAGTAATCACTTTTGGCCGTTTTCACTGCGGTGCATTCTATTTCAGACCAGCTTGAAGCTCCGATAGCTGTTTATGTGTACCTCTCTCGCACTACACCTTTCTGGCAAGATCTCTTTCCAGCATTGTCCTCCTGAGCTCAGCAGTGATCCACGGAGTTGGAGCATTTTTGGAGTGAATCCTTTACAGCGGTGCATGCTTTAGCATATCCATCTTCTGATCAATGGACCTTTCTTCAATCAACCAGGCCTTGTATATTTCAGAGAGAAAGACCTCCTCATTGAAAAATTTGAAGTTATGACACGTAACGAATCTGTCCGAGCATTGTTATATCCTGATACTGTACCTGATATATATAAGATCATGGGCCGAAAGAAATATCATATCATGCTAGCCAAAACCAATTATCTTCGTACTGTCATTAACGATACAAGATCAAGTAAGGTGGAGTCTCTCAAGTGATGCGTGGTCTAGTATGGTACACAGTACAAATTAGCAGAGTCGATAAAGTTTTTCAATTGCATCTATCATACGTATCCGTAAGGATATCAGTTTTGAAATCCCCAAAAATGATAGAGTGCCCATAATTAATTTGAAGATACAAAAATTGATTTTAAAATTCATTCAGGTACTCAGTATTTGGAGATCTATATAACACTCCAAGCAAAAGATTAAACGCAGATTCGAATCTTTTTTCAACAATCAGGAATTCAAATCTATCAGAACAACCAATCTCCGAATACTTGAGAAGAGAAGTCTGAAGTTATGAAAATAAAAGATCACACTATGTCTGCCCACTCTATCCCATCTGAGTAACAAAAAGCTAGGAAGGTCGATTATAGTATCTACACTTCAGGTCTAAGTATCTTAGTCACGTCTTAATCGAGTAGATTATGTGATAATTCGAAGTGGTGAAAAAATTATAAAACTCATCGTAGTGTGTCACCAACGATTGACAATTAACATGAGAGATTTTTAAGTCGTCAGAACACCCTCGGAGATTAGTCATAGTTAATATATGCAATTTTATCTTTAATTTTATTGTTCAAAATTGAACATTTCATATCGCAGAGTGTGTTAAGTTATTAGACAATGGACCTCTTGTGTGTGCACAGTTGTCACATTTTGAGTCTATTTTCTTAATACAATCCTTCATCTCATGCTCATCAGAACAATGTCCACACAAGAACGCAGTCCTTAGCCAAAGGCTAGACATCTAAAATACTATAGTATACGTATATGATCAGCAAACTTATACGTAGCAAAATGGAGATAGATACGACCACTCTTCATTAGATTCCTTCGGACTACAGACGATATTTCCAAGACACAACTCGTAACCCTCCTGCCTTACTCTTCAGCCTATAAATGTATGTGACTTTCAGATCAGAATCCGCAATCCCTTCGAGATTTTGGGTGATAACTTTTGTTTTGATTTCTTCTCATTTCGGTGGGCACACCATGGACTATAATCCGAGGATTCACTTTTATATTCTCCATCATCTTAAGTCCGGTATTCGCTAATTCCGTACAAGACCTCAATTTAGCCAGATCTGGTTTGTTTGCTTTGATTCTAATATCTTTATTTAGTGTATACGCGAAATCTTGTTGACCTTGAGGGAACACTGCGCTTAAGCACATTAAGTACAGTCTTCTTAGTGTCCTGTGAAGATACAAATCTGTCTGTGTTCTTTTCGGGCACTACAAAGAAGTTAGTGAATGTGGGCACCTCTAAGACTGGATCTCGAGACTGCAGATCTTAGACGAGAGCGATTTTACCGCAGATGCGTACGAGGTTGAATTGGCGTTATCACGACCCTTATTGATGGGATCAGCTTTATCAATTAAAACTTCTTGCACGACCTTTTTAATATTGTCTAAATCCGTTCGATCTCTCAACAAATTTATCAGACAAAATAGTTTAAAGTGGAGACAAAATATTATAAATTTATCAGACAAATAGTTTAATTATGGAGACAAAATAACACGTGTGTAGAGAGAGAAAGAGAGAGAGAGAGAGAGAGAGAGAGAGAGAGAGAAGGAGGAGGAGGAGGAGGAGAAAGGAATGGCAGAGAGAAGGAGTAATTTTTTAACATTGAGATATATTTATTTTTATTTATTTATCATATCTCTTCATTATAATGCCAATTCTTAATAGATAGTTGAATCATTTTATTAATTTTCAGTTCTTTGTTGCCGTTGATGCATCACAAAACCGATGAAGCATCATTTGGATCTTCATCTGAATCCTTCCTCCGTTTTCTTCTCAATCTTCTATTTACTTTTTTAAAGTCATCCTCAGTTTTTTTCATCAATCCTGTTAAAACATTCATCACGTCGATCAATTGAGTAACAACGATACCGTATCTGGAAAAAAGGAATAAAAAGATGAAAATGCAAATAAATAAAAAGAGACAATAGGTTAATGAGAATTGACGCTGTAGTGATTGTGCTATTATTGACGAAAATATCAAAATTTTCCTGAAACTTTTCGTATCGTCTAAAATTAAACAAGATTAGTATTATGTAATAAATTAAGATTTGTATTATATAACAGTTCATTTTTTTCTCGTCTCGAAAAAATCAAGATAAATATCTGGATAAGAATAAATAAAAAATAAAAATAAATGATAGATTGAATATATACATATACATACATATACATATACATATACATAAACAATCTTATTGGATTGTTCCCAGCAATCACAAAGGGGAAATTGAAAAAGCAATAAAATTTTAATCTAAATCTGAGAATCAAATTCATTATGTTATATCTGTACTTTTATACGAAGTGCAGGGATGGTCACTAAAGGTTTTCGAAATGAATAGACTGGAAGTCTTTGAAATGTGAGTTTATGGCAAAGAACTTAAGATACCGTGGAGGCGAGGACCACCAACGGAGACGTTTTGAGACAAATGGGCAAGGATTGGAAGATATTGATTATGATAAAAAAGAGGAAAACGGCATCTGGGACACATCATGCACAATATATATAAAATACGAACTACTATAGAGAATTATACAAGAAAAGAAGGAAGAAGAGAAGTGGGACATAAGAAGTTATCTTGGCTCTGTAATATAAGGCAATGGACAGGACTGCGCACAGTGGAAGAACTGATACATACAGCGAGAACAGATGCAAAATATAATCGCAAACATCCATTAATGAATAAGCATACGAAGAAGAAGAAGATACATATACATATACATATACATATACATATACAGGGTGTTCAGTATAATGGTCCGCACGATTTTTTAGACATTTCGGACAATTAAAAAAAAGGTTAAAAGGTGATTATCTATCTATTTTATGCGAGCTACAACTGTTCAAAACAATTTTTTTTAATAAAAATAGTCAAGGTTATCTTGAATTTTTTAAATAGCACCATACAATTTTTTTTCCATAATATTAAAGAGATCTTCGAACAACGAAGTGCGTCTTCAACGCACAATCGAGATTGTCACTTTCATTGACGTTTTGTTAATTTTATTGCTATACATAGACACATTTATCACAAATACTCATTAATAAAAAAATACTTATGCGAATTTATTAACTTATGTAAACAAATTTTATTGATATTTAATATCAAATTTATCTGGAGAACATACCGGATATAAACATAAACATTGAAAATTTTTTGGAAATGCTTTCGTATTTTAAACATAATATTCATCATGAGTGATTACTAGTATTCTCCGAGTCTTTTTTTTTAAGTGGATATTAATTGTTCTATTAATAACAGCAATGAATCATTATTTTAATTCGGAAAAAGTTGACATGTTCTTAATATTTAGTGAATGCAGAAGAAATATGAAGCTGCAGTTTTGTACATGCAACGATATCCAGATAGAAATCATTTCTCAGAAAAAACTTTTAGAAACATTGAACAGTATTTGCGGGAAATTGGTAAATTGAATGAAAAACATTCTAATCGAAGTGTTGTTTCGAATAATGATAACTCTGCAATAGTATTGGCTTATTTTCATGTTCGTCGGTTCGTACTATTTCTGCTGAAACGAACATATCAGTTGGAAGTGCATATAAAATAATTAAAGAAAATAAATATCCCTCATTTAAGTTGACGTTTGTACAATATTTATGTCCAATTGACGAGACACGACGTTTAAAATTCCTAGCATTGCTTGCTACTGTTAATGAAGAAATTTTTGTATCTTAGAATTATGTGGACAGATAAGTCAAAATTGGTCAATAACGATATAGCCAATAATAGACGTAATCAACATTTCTGGTAATCAGAAAATCTGCATTGGATACGAGAACGGAACTTTCCAATTAAAATAGGTATTCGATCTTATGTTTTTTTTCTCCTTTAATCTATATACGTACATACATACGTATTTTCATTTTTTTTTATACAGAAATTAATGTTTGGTGCGATATACTAAATCATTATTTAATTGGATATATATTTTAATTGGATCATATTTTTAGATCATATTTATCACACGAAGAAAATTTGACATCATACAGATATTTGCACTTCCTCAATTCACAATTGCCAGAGTTAATGCGAAATATTTCCTATGATGGAGGGAGTACGTGTTTCCAACAGGAGGTTGCCCAGCTTATAATGCATGAATAGTTCAAAATTATCTTCAGGATATCTTTGCAAATCGTGTTATAAGTACATATGGATCAATCCGATGGCCCCAGCACGTTCTCGGGATTTATCTCCGATGGATTTTTCTTATGGGGACATCTGAAATCTTTTGTATCAAATAATAAATAATATTCAAGATCTTTAAGAAAGAATAATTACAGCTCGTGTGCAACTTTGGATCAAAATAATATAATAGCTGCTACGCATACTAATTTATTAAAAAGAATAGAACTTTGTATTGCAGAAGAAGGCAAGCAATTAGAACATTTGCTTACAAATTACAATTTTACTTCATTAATTTATGTTTATAATGCTGCAAATTTGATATTAAATATAAATAAAATCAATAAAATTTGTTTACATAAATTAATAAAGTTCACATAAGCATTCCTTTATTAACGAGTATTTGTAATAAATATTAGGGGGTTGCATTAAAAACCGCTGTTTTTTCTTTGTATTTGAGCACTTATTTCAATAACAAAATATATGAATACCTCAATCAAAGTATTTTCCCTCGGAAGCTATGACTTTTTGCCACTTTTCAGGCAGAAGTTGAATTCCACGACGAAAGAATGGTCTGTCTTTTGAGTCAATCCATTCAGCAACCCAATTTTCGACTTCGCTATAATTATGGAAGTGTGTATCTTCCAGAGCATGTTGCATCGATCAGAACAAATAATAATCGCTTGGTGCTAAGTCCAGAGAATACGCTGGGTGCGGAAGAACCTGCCATTCAAGATCCATCAGTGTTTGTTTCATGGCTATAGCAACATGCGGCCGTGGACATGCGTTATCATGGAGTAAAATCACCTTTCGACGATTTGATGCGATTGATGGTCGTTTTTGCATGAAATTATCATTCAAATGTTCCAATTGTTATCAATAACGTTCGGTTTAAGCAGCTCATAATACACGACACCCTCCATATCCCATCAAATACAGAGCATTGCTTTGTGACTGTGGATATTTCGCTTTGGAGTCGATATTGATGGTTGGTCAGAATCATGATTTTTTGCGTTGTTGAAAAAGATCCATTTTTCATCGCCGGTCACGATACGCCACAAGAAACTCTTCTTGTTATGCTTTGCAAGCAAAGAAATTGAGATGTTTAAATGGTTGGCAATGGCATTTTTGGTCAATTCATGTGGCTGCTATTTTCCTTCTTTCTGAATCTTTCCCATAGCTTGTAAACGTTGTAAAATAGTTGATTTATCGACTTTGAGTTGTTGAGACAATTCTTTGAGTGTTTGAGCTGAATTTTCTTCCAATAGAGCTTGCAGTTGTCCATCTTCGAATTTTTACGGTTGACCTGTTCGTGAACGTCACAATCACCACTTTTGAATCGTCGAAACCAATCTCTACATACTGTTTCCGATGGAGCAGATTCACCATAAATTTCCGCAAACAATCGATTCAGCTGCACTTTTTTTCAAATCAAAATAGTGTAGAAGTACACATCGGAAAAACAACTTATCATGTTCCATTTTAATTCAGTTATAGAAAAGCATATATGTAAACAAGGATGACGTCTGTTGACTGAATTTTAGTAGAAAATGTTCACACTTCAAAATGATATAAGTAGCAGATGTCTCTGACCATACGCAGCTACTACCATAAACGAACAGCGGCTTTTAATGCAACCCTCCCTAATATTATGTGTCTATGTATATCAATAAAATCAATAAACCATCAATGAAAGTGACAATCTTGAGTGCGTTGAATTCGTCTTGAAGATCTCTACAATATTATAGAAAAAAAATGGTATGGTGCTATTTAAAAAATTCAAGATAATGTTGACTATTTTTATTAAAAACAATCTTTTAAATTTTTTTATCGCATGTTGTAGCCCGCATGAAATAGATACATAATCACCTTTAAATCTTTTTTTTTTAATTGCCGGAAGTGTCTAAAAAACCGTACGGACTATTATGCTATATATATATGTTAATCGTGAATTTCGGGGACTCTTTTTAGTAAGGATTGGTTCTTTTGGGGACTTTTGGTTCCATCGAGGACCGTCTGTAAAGTTCTGCACACAAATCGTACACTTGAGGGCGTTCCCAAAGTTATTATTCTATAAAACTTGTACTTTTCGAAGACATATTTTTTCTAGGTTTTTTCTAAGTACATTGAGGACTGTCTCCAAAGTTCCGTAAGACATATCGGATATTTTGGGGACAATACATTATTATCAATTTTTATTGACTTTGTTGAAGTTTTGCGCGATATATAATATATACTACATATATAAATTGGCATGATGGATTTCCTATCTATGTAGAAATTAATTTTTTAATATTTTTATTATTCTTTGCACAGTAAAAAAACTTTTTCACATGTTCCTCCATCATAAGACAAAAATATTTATACAAGTCAATAAGTTCTTAGAAAATCTGTCACAGGGCACTCGCAGTGTCATGTCACATTACGTTTTGACAAGTAGCATCTTTTAGCTAATTACTGTCAAATTTTGAGCGGAATTCATCGCGTGGTTTCATTTTTGTAGACAATTAAAGCGAACAACCTTTGTATTTTTTGCAAGATGGAAAAACGAATTTCTTGCAATGATCAAACATACATATGAAAGCTTTAACACCGAAAGAAATCAAAGCCGAGTTGGATAATGTTCATAACACATCTGCACCAGCGTTTGCGACTCTATACAATTGGGTGAATGAATTTAAACGTGGTCATACATCCACATGTGATGCACCTCGTTCGGGACGTCCAATTGAGGCTGCTATATCAGAAATCGATAAAGTCCACGATATTGTTTTGACTGATTGACGAGTGAAAGTGTGTGAGCTTGTTGAGGCTACAGGCATATCACATGGCACAGTGATTTCAATTTTGCACGAACAATTGGGTATGAAAAACTATTGGCAAGATGGGTGCCGCGTTTGCTCACTGTGAACCATAAGCGCGACCGTGTGACGATTTCAAAACAATGTTTGGAGATGTTTCAACGTAATCCAGATGAATTTCTACGTCGATTCATTACTGTGGACGAAACATGGATTCATTACTTCACACCCGAGACGAAGGAACAGTCAAAACAATGGACTTCACCGAATGAATCAGCTCCGAAGAAGGCGAAAACCGTGATGTCGGTTGGAAAGGTGATGGCCACAGTTTTTTGGAACGTGGTATAATTCATACCGATTACTTTCCGTCGAAGCAAACGATCAATGGCGATTACTACGCAGCGTTACAATAACATTTTAAAAAAAAAACGTCCCCATTTAGCGAAGAAGAAAGTGCTCTTCCATCAAGACAATGCGGGTTCACACGTGCCCGGCACCGATGGCCAAATTCGATGAATTTCGCTACGAATTGCTTCCCTATCCAATAGATTTAGCCCCCCTACGACTATTTCCTATTTCCAAACCTGAAGAAATGGTTCGGAGGAAAGAGATTCACCATCAGAGAACAGTTCATCGCCGAAACAGAGGCTTATTTTGAAGAGTTGGACAAATTATATTATTTGAACGGCTTGAAAAAGTTGGAGAATCGTTGGATCAAGTGTATTAAGCTGAAAGGAGACTATGTTGAAAAATAAAAATGAATCGATCAAAAAAATGTGTTTTACTATGTTTTTCTAAAAACTTATTGACTTCCCTCGTAATGTAAAAAGCTGTAGTTATAAATAATAGTTATTACTATGAGTAGTCAATTTTTTAAGACCCAACGACTGCTATGTCTTCTATAGTAGACCCCGCATTAAGTGAATTTCAACCAATTGAAACTCGCCTTATGGATAAGTTTACTGCTTTTTCTATTTTCGTTAGAATAGATTTAAAACAGTATCTTGATTGGCTCAGCGACTTAAGGTCACGTCTTAAGATTACAGAACTTTTGTGTGCGGCAGTCATAATTTGAAGCCATAAAGTCGATTCTGTATCTTCAAACAAAGTGAAAATTACAAAAGTGAGCAAATTTACTAGGTGTTGACCAATAAAATTATCAGTATTCTAATAAATTCGCTCACTTTTATAATTTTCACTTCATTTCAAGATACAGAATCCTCATGGTTCACCTTCCATAATAGTAACCAAGCGAATTAAAATTAAGAGTTCAAAAGAATTCTCGACTGATTGGCTGATTCTTATAGTACGTCTTATGGTTACTATTACGGAAGCTGTGTACTATGGCCTTTAGGCTATGTTCCAAAATTTACTGCTAGTACTGAAAATCTATAGAACACGTGACATAAACTGTGATTTTTAGTACTGACAGTAAATTTTGGAACACAGTCGTCATTTTATATCAGATAGACCTAAGGGTGAAATCACACGGTGCGGAAAACGAAAATGCGAAATTGACAATGCGTCATAGAAGTAACCAATCAGCGATATTCCAAATAGCGCTGATTGGTTGCTTCTATAACGCATTCTCTATTTCGCAGTTATTTTTCGCACCGTGTGATTTTACCCTAAGGATTACTGCAGACAAATTTTCTGTAACAGTAACCTTAAGCCGTGAATTTAAGCCCATAAGCCAATCAGGATACTATTTTAGATCTAGTATTCTAACAGAAATAGAAACAGCAGTAAACTAAAGGTCGGAACACATTTCCTGTAAAGCCGAAATCAGACTATGTATTGAATGAGATTGAAGATTGACAGATTGAAGTCTAATCAATCAGAACAAAAGGAGCCAAAATTTCTTTATCCTCCTGGTGAAATTTCAATTTTTAATCTTTAATCTCAATCTTCAATGCATGAGCTGCGTTCGGCAATGCAAATCTGAGGCGTTTGAGTACTCTTTTTCTACACGTAAGTCAGTACACGTGACATATGCTGTACGAGCACTCCGACGCCTCAAATTTGCATTGCCGAACGCATCTAATAGCCTGGATCCGGCCTAACAGTAACCATAAGACATACAGTAAGTATGAGCTAATCACAGTCGAGAAATCTCTTGAACTCTTTTTTAAAGAAATTTTAATTGGCTGATTCTTACCGTCTTATGATTACTGTTACGGAAGGTGTGTGCCATGACCTTTATCCATAAAGTAAGTTTCAGTTGAAATTTACCTTATTACGAGGTTATGAATCTGAAAGTTTACTGTTATTTCTATTTTCGACGTATTTAAATTACGTAGACTAAAGCAATATCGTGATTGGTTCATTGGCTTATGTTTACTGTTTTACGGTCACTGTTGCGGAATTTTGTGTGCGACACCGCTAATGGTTAGATCCATGGATAAAAATCAATCGCTTGGTGAGCAAGCTGTATTCCGAAACTTATAAAAAAAAATGTGCAAAAATTGCAATCTTTCTGTGACCGGCTATATCAATTGCACACGAGTCAATTGCGCACAAGCCGATCACAGCACTCGAAAGAGAATAAAAAGAAATTTTGTATGTTTATACATATTTATACAATACATAATTAATCAAGCATAAAAATTTATTTATAGGATTTTTATTCTCTGTTTTTATTGTCTGTGCTTTTTATTGTGTTTTCAGCTTTATCCTCAATATATCATTTAATGTTCTACAGTTAAAATACTATATAATAAATAATATTGTATAATAAATCGCGTTTTAATTATGATATTCGTAATCAGGAAAGTCCTGAAATCACTCTAGAGTACACATTTATATTAAATGTATAAGATAGTGTTACTTTCGAGGACAATGTACATTTGTAAATATTATATATATCGTTCATTTCAGGGACATCTACAAAATATATAGTTTTCTAGTATATGTATTATATCTATTGAGTTGTGTTGCGTTGTGTTGCTCTATAGAACGGTTTCACACAACAATTCAACAGATATAATACATACACTTGAAAATTATATATTTGTTGCTCCTGAAATGAACGATATACATTTGCAAATGTATGTACATAGATCCCGAAAGTAACATTGTCTTATACATTTAATACAAATGTGTACAAACAAAAAAGATGCATTATGTACACTTCAGTGATTCCGCATTTATGTATACCAAAAAAACAATGTATTAGTAAAAGTCCCCAAAAACTACAATTAATACACACACATATATATATATATATGTATATACACATAGTGCGACAAATATGTTCCCGGACAGGGCCTGAAATAATTGAAACAACAATATGCATATTTTTTGGTTTTATTATTCAAAACATTCTCTGGCTTCAATACACTTGTTACAGCGATTCAATAGTGATTCAAATGCATGTTCTAGCTCAGTTTGCGGAATTGCCTCTAGTGCCTGTGTAGAAGTTGATTGGATGGTCGGAATGTCATCAAAAAAGCGTCCTTTCAATTTCAATTTCAATTTTGGGAATAATGAGAAGTCGCAAGGGGTCAAATCAGGTCAATCAATACGGTGGATGGTTTAACACAGAGACACGATTTCGAGCCAAACATTGACGGACAATCAATGAAGTGTGACTCGGTGCATTATCATGCAACAAAGACCAATTTTCTGGATCACGATATTCGGGGCGAATACAATGAATTCTGCCCATCAATTGCTTTAAAACTTCGAGATAATATGCACCAGTAATTGTTTGGAACAAACTCTTTGTGGATAATACCTTTGCTATCAAAGAATGTGATGAGCATTGTCTTGATTTTTGATGGAACTTTTC
>NW_011627682.1:216291-226565 GCF_000204515.1 Acromyrmex echinatior | reverse complement strand
ACTTGTAAAACGCTACGAATTAATTCCAACACCTAATATATATATATGTATATATATATATATATATATATATGTATACTTGTATATAGTACCGGCAAAAATTATATCACCTTTTGGTTTTTTGAGTATAACTTTCGTCAAAGGGTATCAAATACGCTCAAAATTTTACAGTAAATACCTGATGATAGATGCACTTTGTACATGAAATGTAATGAATTTTGACAATGTTACGCCATGATTTTTTAATTTTTTATTGATTTTGGCAAAATCGCACTTTTGGGCTTTCTTTGTTTTTCATGTCGTAGCCATTGTTCTTACGGTCTTAACTAACTTAATTTTGGCAATAAATTTAGTGTTTCACATTATGGCAAAAACCCGTGGTGCTCGAGATATAGACGAACGACAGCAGAATGCTATTATAGAAGGCCGCAAATAAGGGCGAACGCACGAAGAGCTCGCACAACAGTTTGGCATTTCTAAATCGGCGGTAATCAAATTGCTGAAGCGTTGGAAGACTCAAGGAGATTATGTCAAGAAGAAGAAAACTCGGCGACCGCGTTGTACTTCTTCTGTCATTGATCACAATATTCTCCGCATATCCCGCAGCAATCCACATTTCACGGCATCAGATATTGCCAAAGAAATATTAATTTCTGATGAGTCTAATCCAATCATACGGATCATATATTATTATCTGCAGGTTGCAGGACTACATGGACGACGACTCGTAAAGAAGCCATTTATTTCCTCCAAAAACCGGAAAGTGCGAATGGAATGGGCGAAAGCTCATCTTAAATGGACACCTTAGCAGTGGTCCTCTGTCGTCTGAAGCGACGAAAGTATGTTTTTGTTATTTGTTACTGACGGAATAATATGGATTTGTCGTCCTAAAGGTAAGCGCTTCGATCCCAAGTACCAACTTCCCACAATGAAACACGGAGGTGGTTCGGTCATGGTGTAGGATGCTTTCTCTGCAAAGGGAATAGGTCCCCTTCATAGGATCAACGGCAAAATAAATCAAAAAGTATACATAAATTCCTCGAGAATGTGATGCTTCCGTACGCAAAGCGTTTCCTTGGTCGTGGCTTTATATATCAGCAAGACAATGATCCAAAGCATCGCGTGGCTAAAATGCGGAAGTGGTTTCGGCAGCATCGAGTAACTTTTCTAGAGTGACCAAGTCAATCGTCCGATCTAAATATCATCGAACTGTTGTGGGATGAACTCCAGAGACGTTTAGCCAGTAAGCGAACTACAAATACGGCCGAAAAAACCATGCCAGCGGCACTGTAACTTTTAATTTTCATAACTTGAGATTTACTTAATTAAAAGATACTTTATTATAACGTTTTGGAAAGTTCTTGACATCAGCTATTAGACATTAGCTATTTTCTAGAATAAAAAGTAAGATGTTTCATTTAAAAAAATCGATGTGATCTTGATTAGACCTTGGCAAAGCCACCCAAGATCAAACTGATATGATCAATAAATAGATCTTTTTAAACCCCACAACTTTATATGATTATTGAATTATTCTGAATATATTTTTGATTAGGTCTTATCCTGCGGAGATAAAAAGAGTGGACGAGTGGTCTGAGACATCCTGTATATATATATATGCACACACACACACACGCACACGCATAGATATATAATAGAACGATATAATCTATAATTTTAACCCATCAAGATGAGAAAATACTGATACCGAGATTTAGTCCTGATAGAAATAACTGATAAAATATTCTCATCTTTCTCGAATGCATTACTAGTATTACTACTAATTACTGAATTAATAATGAAATACTTACGTTCTCTCTATCAGCTCATCGTTTCGTACGTCCATGTTAACTTCTAACCCATGGTACACGTTGATTGGTGCCAGTAACCTCCAGCTGCAAGTTGCGCACACTATCTGTTAATTCCACAGATTTTTCAACTGCCTGCATATTAGTATAATTTGCACAACCAATTAAATTGTTAATATTCGCCATTTTTCCAAAAATTTACTTTGATAAACGAACACAGGCTGGACAAGCAAATTAACAAATCATGGAGATCGTGCGTTTATAGTAAAAATGTACGTGACAACATGATATCAGTTTGAAAAAGAATCCTCAGTCCAAGTATAGTGCCACGTGCAAAAGTTTATACCTCAGCCTAAAAGTGTATCACAGGTTCGAACAATGCCGCAAATAAGCTTCAGCATTTTATCAGTAAATAGATCATTAGTTATAAATAGATCATCATAATTAATATATTAGTAGCAAAAAGTACAATGTCTCGAGTAAAATCGTATGCCTCAGCCAAAAAGTATACAAGAAGATGTCGCGCTCGAAAGATTCCATCTTAGTATGTTTATCTGTTGCAGCTCTTCGAGTATCATAGCGCAATTAAACATATCGAACGGCAATCGAATGGCTATCGAACAGCTATCGAATCAATATCGAACAGTCATCGAACGACTATCAAAGGGCCACCGAACAGCCATCGAACGGCTATCGAACAGCTATCAGACTGATATTTAACAGCTATGAACAGTTGTTAGATTAGAGCGTGCGTGCGTGCGTGCGTGCGTGCGTGCGTGCGTGCGTGCGTGCGTGCGTGCGTGCGTGCGTGCGTGCGTGCGTGCGTGCGTGCGTGTGTGTGTGTGTGTGTGTGTGTGCGCGCGCGCGTGTGTGAGTGATAATATAGATTATGCCGTAGTCTCGTCTGAATAAACTATGTAGTCACGTTTTCTTACCGGCTACATCAATGTTCACAGTTTCTGCTCAAAAAACCAAAAAGAAGGATAGCGCTCTTAGGTCCCTCGCAGCGCCAGACGCGCGCGTTACTTCTGGCGCCATTTCGTTTCTTCATTATGTTTTCTGTTCATGTAGTCAGCAGTGTTCTTTATAATAAGTATTTTTTAACACATTATTTTCCGTATTATCTTCCTAACATGTCGAATCAGAAAGATTATTCGTCGAAAAGTTGCTCGCCGATCTTTTCGAAGAGGAACAAGCGCAAACATCATTGATGGTCCCCTGGCTATGGATCGCGATCCAAGTCTAGCCGGCATACCCGTTCACCAGTTCAACCTTCGAGAGTTTTTTCATTCTACGAGGAAATGTGATACGCTATGCGAATTCTTGGATTTATGCTCGCGCATGTTCGTCTCTGACGTATCGACAACGACTGGTCATATTACGGTATCGCGAACATTAAATATCTCTTTTGATATCTCCCGTCTTTAATAGCACTATCCTTGTCTATCACTAGAAATACATATTTTTGTTGCCAACAGTCGCGACACAACAGTCGCGACACAACAAACAAAATTCGTCGACATGTCCATATTCACGTGATCGTTGTAAACGTGTTTCAAGTTGATACAATTCTGTTTGAACAGGATCAACAAGTTCGCGTTGTCGCGTATCAGATGTTTAGGTATTCTCGCGTACGTCTGATAGAGATAGAAGCAGTCAACGTTCACGTGACGACTCATCGAAAAATATTCTCTCACCGCATCCTGCTTGTCGCACGTTATCAAAGATAAACATAGAATTTGGGTGCGTCTCGCTCGATGAAACGACGTCACTGTTGTTGGAGAATGTAAAATATATATAGACATGTAAAATATATAGTAGACGTAAACAAATTTTTGAGATATCGATACTTTGATTATTGCAGCGATTTCGAGTAGACGTTCTCGAAATGTACGCCGTTTGGACTCTCGAGCAAACTTATGAGAACATTGCTTTACCGCAATTAGATACCTGTGGGCCGCAAATGATCGTGCGTATACTACTCGGCAACATTTCGCCGTGCTTGCGCTTCTCCGCGCTGCTTCCATTTGCAATTTCACAGTTTGTGACACGTATCGTCAACGATTCCCGCACGAATTTCATGCTCGCACTAAAGGTTGTGCGCTCTCCAACAACTATTTGAAGGCCCGCGAATCGCGCAATAGCAAAATGTATCTCGCGCTGTGTCATGCTTCCGATATTCGGGACTTGAGCGCCGAGCAGTATACAGGGTGTCCCATTTTAATTGCCCACCCCAAATATTTCGAAAACTACACATCCTAGAAGAAAAAGTTTTAGACAAAAGTTGTAGGATTTCGAGGGGGGCATCCAACAGTGACCTTGACCATGACCGTTACCATGGTCGTCAAGGTCATTTCAAGGTCAAGTCAAAATTTTCAAATGGAACGCCTCTTTTTTCACACCGCAATTGGAAAGAGGAAGAAATTTTACGTCCGAATATGACCTTGACCGTGACCTCAATGTCAAGATCATGTCAAGATGAAATCCAAACATCTTGAAAACTATATGCTCTTGCAAAAATGTTCGACACCAAAGTTGTGAGGTTCGGCGGGGGTTACTTAATGACCATGATCATGACCTTCAAGGTCATTTCAAGGAATTAGGTAAGAAATGTATAAAAAAATTATTTTTCCCGAAATATTTAATTGGGATTTATAGTTGAGGGTTTTAAGAAGCTTCATGAATTTCTGCAGATTTTTCAAAGCATTTTTACCGTTTAAAAAAGGCACAGGATCTAAAAGACCATGGTTCACAGATTTAAGATGCCGAAACAAAGGGCTACGGGAGTAAAGGTTAATTTTCATAAAATGGTCCTTTATAACTAGTTTTCTTCATTGGGAGTTTGCTTTTATGATCACACAAAATTCAGACCCGTAAAATTTCCTCCTCTTTCTAATTCTTTGAAATGACCTTGAAGGTCATGATCATGGTCATTAAATAACCCCGCCGAATCTCACAACTTTGGTGTCGAATATTTTTGCAAGAGCACATAGTTTTCAAGATGTTTGGATTTCATCTTGACATGATCTTGACATTGAGGTCACGGTCAAGGTCATATTCGGACGTAAAATTTCTTCCTCTTTTCAATTGCGGTGTGAAAAAAGGGGCGTTCCATTTAAAAATTTTGACTTGACCTTGAAATGACCTTGACGGCCATGGTAACGGTCATGGTCAAGGTCACTGTTGGATGCCCCCCTCGAAATCCTACAACTTTTGTCTAAAACTTTTTCTTCTAGGATGTGTAGTTTTCGAAATATTTGGGGTGGGCAATTAAAATGGGACACCCTGTATATCGAAGTTATATATCGTTGCAATATATATCGAAGTTCGTACTCTTACGTATGAACGGAGACATCAAATATGTCTGGGACAAGCTTCCGGAATATATGAAGGCAATTCAGAGATTCGAACCTATCGTCGCTGCGAAGAGCACTACAATTAGCCATGGCAGCGGACGCACATCCACGATCCCGCAATAAAGATAAAGGATTGTAGCGAATGTCGGCGTCGCGCAGCGGTCTGCTGAATCGAGCGATAAACGCGCTTCCTTTCGAGTTACACATTGCGGGTTACCAGTTTTGCGGCCCGGGCACTCGAAGCGATTAGCCAGAGGTGATGCGGATATAAATTAACTAGACGCGAACAGCGTGCCGAGAACACGACATTGCGTATTCTTGCAGTAATGATCTCATCGATAGACACGCGGCGGACAAGGTAATCGCCGATAAAGCGCTAGGACGTATCGTCGCGAGAAATTCGAACCTCTTTGAGCGAGAAAGCTGCCGCTGCTGCTGTCTGAGCAGCGATGAAAGCAAAGATCAAGATCGGCATGAAACCGAAGAAGAAGACGATGAGGAAAAAGGAGACGAAAAAGCGGATACTTCCGACCGCGAAATGAAACGGTGCGTTACCGTATCTGTCAATGTTGGGCGCGCTCAGGTCCTTGATTAGCGGAACGGCCAGCGTGGCGAAAACAGTAAATGACGGCAAAACCGTGCGACGTCAGCTCGAAGAGCTGTAACGTCACGGAACAGGGACGCGGACTATATCTTGGCCCGTATAAACGCGAACAGAGCGTAACTGCAAAAAAAAAAAACGCCAAAGAGACGATAAAAATGCCTTTGTAACTACCAAGGTGCAATTGAACATGCTCGTGAGCATATCCAATATGCGCGTACCACACTTTAGAGGTGTTTTCATGCGCAATGCGTTACCGACGAGCGGCGCGCGTCGAAAGCAGTATCGTGAATCCGCACAATGCAACGAGGCCTGGTACTCACTGGACAGCAACAGCCTACGCGAATAGGAACAACCTCGTCTTGTACTTTGATAGTTTCGGTAATTTTCGACCGCCCAAGTGGTGCGATTCGGGAATGGTGATATTTCAGGAACGGTGCTACGACAATAGAGTACAATCGCACGTCCTATCAGACGTACGATCAGAGCTTCTGCGGACAGATGTATCTGCGGTTTCTACAAACGGTAGAATGAGACGCACGTGAATTTAAAAAAACTCAAGATGCTGTGAAATCTTAATATTAGTTGAACGCTTTTTCCGTCATGTCGTTGACGCTTACGTTGAGCGGGAAGAGCACCGTCCTCGCGGTGAACTACTTTCCCCCCATAGATTTAAGTGACGGAGTTACGAGCTCGGTTTGACAATTTTTGAAACTTATCACACGATACGTTGACGAACGTATCAAACGTGAACAAATCAAACAACATATTTTATTTCGCCAAAGATGACGCGGAAATTATAATTCCCGAGGATTCGTATGAAGTACGAGACATAAATGAATTTTTGAAACGCGCGATTTTACGGACACGCCCGCGATACGCTTGAAACGATTGACGTAGTGCGTGGTGACAATAACAACAATGACACCGAAGTGAGGGTGGAGAATACCCGATTACGCTCTGCACAAATTACAACACAATTAGTTGCGAGATTAGATGTGCATACAGAATAAACTTTGATAAGCCCAACATTGGATCGCTGCTGGGATTCTCGTCGAAGCGTATACTGCAGCCGCTAAGATGGCACGAATCGGACGTGTCGATCAATATAATGAACGTAAACGTTATCCGCGTAGAGTGTAACGTGACCGCGGGCGCGTATAGCAACGGCAAAAGCGCGCACACGATACACGAATTTTCGCCGAGCGTGCCACCAGAATATAAGATATCGGAGAGGCCGACGCAGATCATTTAACTGCCGATCACGGTACGGAACATTACAGATCTAATGATACGCGTCGTCGACCAGAACGGACGATTGCTCGATTTTCGCGGAGAGGAGATCGGCGTTAGATTGCATGTATGACAGCGACAGTAATAACGTGAGCGTGAGATGATCGTGCTGAACGGAACGGAGCGCAGAGGCATGCATTCTTTACGAAGGCGAAGACGTCACGCTCGATAATATTCACTCATCCAGCTGCATCAGGAAGAAGAAATTCAGCGCATCGAACGTTACATTTTTAAAGTCTTTGGGATTCGCGGTGCGCAACATTTGAGATGATCAATATCCTAAACATTGAAGATGATCGACATCGCATCGTCAAGATTGATTCACACGTACAACCTGTTCGCCAACACAACGTTCAGGTACAGCGATGAGAATACCCATACAGCAACAGGATCTGTACACACTGCTATACGAATGCTTTCTCTATGTCGAGAGAAAACTGACGAAGAACAAAGTGGTTCAGGGTGTTCACGTGGCATTGAGAAATAATTGCGTCGCGTTCATATTCGATGAGATTTGATATGAACTCAATGGTGTGGAGACCGTAATAAAAACGTGAGGACGCTCACGCTCTAACTAGCACGCTCAAGAACTATGTAATAATGTTATCCGACAGAAGCGTGATTCTGCGGAATGCCGGTTTCAGAAGACGCACAGGGCAAGATGATATTGTACGGAGCTAAAAAATTGACAGAATTCAAGGAGAAGCTTAAAGTATACGAAGCAATTCGGAAGAAAAATTCTGAGAGGATCAGAACGAGAGAGAAGAACAACATGCCGAAGAAGACAGAGGAAGCGAGGAAACCAACAACACCAAAAAGTAGCGAAAAGGAACAGGAGACAGACGTGTGGTGCTACAATTGCGGCGGTAAAAGACACAAATTTAAAGACTACAAGAAGAAAAAATTAGGTTTACTTAAAAAATGTTTTAAGTGTCAAAAATACGAGCACACGGTAAATCTGTGTAACGCGTCAGACGATAATGAAGCGATAGCCGATAAAAAGACGGCGGTAATTAATACGGTTACTGATTCATCGAGCGGTAGAATGTTTAAACAAATCATGATAAACGGTGTGCGGGTTAATGCGTTAATTGATACCGTCAAATTATAGTAATGTGCAAAGATGTTTACGATAAAATGAAATTAGATAAGCTACGAGGAAATAGTATCTGTTTAACCGGTTTTGGAAAAAAACGAAGTGCATTCATTAGGTTGCGTAAATACAATTGTAGAAGTAGATGAATATCCGTGTATAGTGCACGTTGTGCCAAATGAAGCTATAAATTCAAGCGTAATAATTGGTAGCGATTTCCTAGCGATGACAGAAATGACCGTTAATAACGACGGAATAACTATACGAAGGGCAACACCTGCTCAATTGTTAACACAAATCAACGTGATCGAAAAGCAACCGTTAGACATTGGTAACACGACGGATCCGAAAATACGCGAAGAAGTAGAGACAATTGTTGAAACGTATCAAGTAAATAAGACAACGGACGTGAGCATACGTATTGTACCAAAAGACGAAAGGCCTATCTTTCAAAAACCGCGACGATTACCGGCATCTGAGCGCGAAATAGTCGAAAACCAAATAGCGGAATGGCTAAACGACGAAATCATTGAGAAGTGTATGTCGGAATACGCGAGTCCAATAGTCGTTATAAGAAAGAAGGACGGATCACCGCGTGTATGTATTGATTATAGGAAGTTAAATTAAGTCATAGAAAAGGACGGTCATCCCTTACTACTAATTGAAGATCTAATAGATAAATTAAAGGATGCTTGTGTGTTTAGTACGTTAGATCTGAAAAATGGATTTTTTCATATATCCGTAGAAAAAGAGAGTCGAAAATACGGCGTTTGTTCATTCCGAACGGTCAATATCAATTCTTGAAAGTCCCTTTTGGATTATGTAATTCGCCGAGGGTTTTCCAAAGATATATTAATGCTGCTTTCTGAGATTGGATTAGACAAAATATAGTGTTGCTTTACGTGGATGGACTTGATCGTGCCGGTAGCAAACGAACAAGAAGCGTTGGAACGCTTGCGAATCGTACTAAAAACAGCTAGCGACTATGGTTTGCAAATTAATTTTAAAAAGTGTCAATTCGTGAAAAAAACTATCGAATTTCTAGGTCATATAGTAAAAGGGGCTATATAGTAAAACATATAGTAAAAGGCAAAATTTATTCTTCCCGAGAGAAAGTCAAAGCCGTGATAGATTATCCAGAGCCGAAAGAATTAAAAGATATTCAAAGCTTTCTGGATTAACGGGTTACTTCAGAAAGTTTATACCTTCGTATTCTACAATCGCGAAACCGTTGAGCGACATGTTGCGGAAAGATCAATCTTATAATTTTGATGATAAGGCTCAAAACGCGTTCATACAATTGAAGACGATTCTAACTCAGAATCCAGTACTGAAAATATATCATTCGCGACAAGAAACGGAAGTACATACGGACACAAGTATAAACGGTTATGGAGCTATATTTCTGCAGCGTTCAGACGAAGATAACTTATTACACCCAGTATATTTTATGAGCAAAAAGACTAAAAAAGAGGAAAGGAATTACACGAGTTACGAATTGGAGGCGCTTGCGATAGTAGAGACACTTAGAAAATTCCGAGTGTATCTATTAGGAATTCAATTTAAAATAATTATTGATTGTGCGGCTTTTTAACGAACCATGAGCAAAAAGGAGTTAAGTACGCGTATTGCTAGATGGGCTTTAGTGTTAAGGGGATGCTGGAGTGTTCTGTTTTATCATTAAATTTTAAAAGCATCTTTCTCGTAACTGTGTTTATAGATTGAAAAATCCTTCTCCACAATTAAAGTATCGACAACAACGCAAGTCGCCAGCTACATTTGAATACGAAAAACGAAAGAAAATTAAAGACTTACAGTTTTGTTATCGGCTTCTGTAGTCAACACATAACAATATGTGTTGCATATAAGAGTTTCAGATCTTGCACGTTCATGAAAAGTAGCTGGCGAATTGCGAAAAACCTAAACGAACAATCCCATGCTTTTAGAAACGCGGTAGGAGTTTTAGTTTAAGGGAAAGGTGCATCCGAAAATTTCGTTTGTATATTACGAGTGAAATTGACGTGAAGCTATGAAACTGAGCAGTATTTTAGTTCCGCGATATTCCGACAGCGGCGCTGTCATGAAAAGTGCGTCGCTGAACCATAGAAATGATCTGAATTATC
>NW_011627682.1:176731-207741 GCF_000204515.1 Acromyrmex echinatior | reverse complement strand
AGATAGATACTTATAGTACTTATACATTACTAATATGTCGACTATATATCTAATATAGAAAATTGTATGTACATTATACTATGATAATTCTAACATTGTCGTAACATATAACAGAACATTATTAGTGAATATAAATTATAATTTGATATTCATTTATGATAATATATTATCGTAACCAAAAATGGCATTGGATGTAAGAAAAAAGTGCTATTACGGCTTCGTATCGATATATCTATTAATTAAAAATCTGTATTTTATGTATATTACAGACTTTTAGTACTGGTGATATATATTAGAACACGGCCTACATTGCATGTGTATATAATACAACTAAATATGTATATAATGCAACTAAATTTCTAAGGTCCGATTCTACAAATATAAGATTAACTTCAATTATGTTTATTTTTTTTTCAATTCTAAAATTGGAAAATTTTCTAAAATAAATCTTACATTGTGGAACCGACCCTAATACACGTCCCTGTTAAGATGGTAATGTAGGAAACGGAATATCGATAATTAATCGATCGAATTTCCTGCATGATTATATTAACTCAGAGGGCGTAAGCAGCTTATACAATGGAAATGAAAACCTGTAATATCGACCTTGATCAATTTCGGTCTTCGCTCCAGCATCCCCTTAAAGACTAGATAAATTCATATATTAACTAAATCTTTCGGTTTTTTTCATTTCAGATAACCTGGTTCCGAATGGCAGTAGTCACTGCAAAATGTGTTTTGGAAAACGGCTTTCCGGACATTAGATATAACTTATATATTTATTATGCTATCATAGTAGTATGTGATTTTTGAAAAATCGATTTTTTGAAATTTCCGAGTATACCCCTTTGAAAAAAGAATCCGGATAACATCACCGTTTTAGCTACTCAGGGGAAATCGAATAGTAAAAGCTCTTGAAAATATACGGTAAAAAGATGAACTATTACATTCAAGAGGATAACGCGTACAAAAAACAGTTCGTATCTAGAACAAAATTTCTATAAAGTTTTTACACACAATTTTTTATATATTTTTCTGCAGCTTACTTATTTATTATTCTTTTTACAGAACATCTTCCTCGAAACTACTACGCAATATGCAACTCATTTTGGGGAAGAGATTCGCCCCAATACTCACATCGCAGTAAATATCTAGAAATTGGCATCAACTCATTATTTTATACTACTATAGTATGTATAGTATTGGAGACAACCGAGGTAATTATATTTCCCATGGCCCATCAATAATAATACAACAACGTGCAGTCAACACCACTAGTTACACCGTGGAAAATTCATGATCTTATTGTAAAAATACGCAACAAAAATATAGTAAAATTCACATCGCTCGATACTTTTATGTACATGAAGCCTTCAATCGTGTTATTTATGCTGAATCTCGAATATTGTATTGAGCATGCGAGTCATTGGATAATGCAGAATGTACATAAAGTTAATGAAAAATTTCAACAATTTATAACTATTATACGCCAAAAACTCTATTAATAATAAATGTGATTAATGTTCTTAGTCCGAATTCTCGGAAATTTTGAAAAAGAATGGGTTTCTTCGGTTTTTTTTCTTACCATATTTTTGCAGACTTTTTTCTTCTAAGATAATTTTATTTTTATTGTCCTTTATGCTAATGATTTCATTAAATTGCTAATTTCTTTTACTTTTAAGAATTCCAAGAAATAAATCATATATGAATAGAGTTTCCTGTCATGATCATTTATAAAATTAAAAAAAAATTTTTTTAAATATTGTATTTCTCTCTCTCTCTCTCTCTCTCTCTCTCTTCTGATAAAGACATTGAATATTAATTAAAAAAAGAAATACCAGAATTGAATCTCCTATACGGAAATATTTATCCTTTTCTTTCCAATGTGAAAAAAAAATAGAGGAAAGACAAACCGTAAGAAGTTTAATGCCGGAGTATAATGCCGGAAAAAGAACAAATTTCTTATAAGTATGTTATTACATATGTATTGCAAAGTATTACGTATTACATACGTATGATAAAGTTTGCAGGTATGTTCATATCTTATGGCTGCAGCATAAAATATTTCTAGACTCGAGAATTTTTCCATCTTACAACCAATCAACACATCCGCGAAAAACCTATCATATACGAGGTCTGTTCAAAAAGTATCGCGAATTTTGAATTTCCGCGGGTTACGTATATTCGATTTTCGATTTTTTTGTGGCGTTATGTTGGTACTCATGTCTCTCACTTATGCCGACAAGTTCGGCCATTTTGAATGTTCAATTAATTTTTGACAGCTGCTTTGCTTGTACGTGTTTTGGCTCGTCTTCGATTTTTGCCTATTCCAAAAAATGGATCAAAGAATCTGTATTAAATTTTGTGTGAAAAACAAAATTAAGTGCGCGGACGCATTCCGAATGTTGACTGTGGCATATGGTGAAGCTATCTTGGACCGAAGCAACGTTTATCGGTGTTACAAAATGTTCTCAGAGGGCCGAGAAGATGTGAACGACGAAGAGCGTGCCGGACGCCCGAGCACGTCAACAACAGACGAAAACATTGATAAAGTGAAGAAAATAGTATTGGCCAATCGTCGAATCACCATTAGAGAAGTTGCTAAGGACCTAAACATATCGATTGGCTCATGCCATTCGATTTTTACCAATGATTTGGGCATGAGACGGGTCGCCGCGAAATTCGTACCAAAATTGCTCAATTTCGACCAAAAATCGAATTAACATCGCATTAGCATCGCATTAACATTGCTAAGGAGCTGTTGGACTCTGTCCCCGACGATCCAAATGTGCTCCAGAGGGTCATAACTGGTGACGAATCACGGGTTTATGGTTATGACGTGGAAATCAAAGTTCAATCATCCCAATGGAAGCTGCCGCACGAGCCAAGACCGAAAAAAGCGCTCCAAGTTCAGTCGAATGTGAAGGTTTTGCTTACAGTTTTTTTCGATTGCAAAGGCGTGGTGCATCATGAGTTCTTGCCACAAGATAGAACGGTCAATAAGGAATATTACCTGCAAATTATGCATAATTTGCGCGAAGCAATCCGTCAGAAACGCCCGGAAGATTTGTGGAAGAACAAAAATTGGCTTTTGCACCATGATAACGCCCCTGCTCACACATCGTTGCTTGTGCGCGAATTTTTGGCCAAAAACAACACACTAATGATGCCGCAGCCACCGTATTCCCCTGGCCCCCTGTGACTTTTTCTTGTTCCCGAAACTGAAGAGGCCCATGAAAGGACGACGCTACGCTACGATTGAGGAGATAAAGACGGCATCGAAGGAGGAGCTGAACAAGATCACAAAAAATGATTTTTTGAAGTGCTTCGAGGATTGGAAAAAACATTGGCACAAGTGTATAATATCTGATGGGGATTACTTTGAAGGGGACAAAATAGATATTCATGAATAAATAAATAATTTTTGAAAAAACACAAAATTCGCAATAGTTTTTGAACAGACCTCGTATGTAATAATGCATAAACAGAGATAAATCTTCTATTTATTTGTAAAAAATAATTTAAAATAATTTAAAGCAACATTCTATCATTAAATTAAAATATAGGCGAAAAAGAATTTATTAAAAGAATATTTGTTTAGAAAAAATAAAAAAAAATTTAGTTTTTTTCGTTGATTTTATTTTTCCGGAAAATCAAAAACACTATAAGAGAATATTTCTTTTATTTTTCTGTATTTTTCGGAAAAAAACTAGGAAAATACAATATAAAATGTTTTCTTCAATTTTATTTTTTCGGAAAATTAAAAATACTTTAAAAGAACATTTTTAAAATTTTTCGTATTTTTCTGAAAAAAATCGGAAGAAATCTAGGTTTTTTTTTCGATTTTATTTTTCTGGAAAATTAAAAACTCTAAATGTGATGCGTTAAAAAAATTGCGTAAAGTTTATGATGAAATTTTAATCGTAGAGTGCAAATTATTAATGAACGCTACTGATAAAATTGTATGCGCTGCAAATTATAAATATTATGATTTTTAAAATAAGAAATAAATTAATGTTTTTGTAAACAAATTGTATATTATGATTCTTAACCTTAGGAAATCGAACATAATGTACTCCATGCGATTTTCTACATTGCTGTAACTTTTTTATAATATAATTTGAATACCTGGATTGAGGTTGAAAAAAAATTTAGCTGTCCATAGATATGATAAGCCTGTAAGGGTATTTTTTTGCATTATTTTCGATGAGAATGCACAAAAGTTTAAAGAGGGTACTTAGGACCCACACATGATTTGTAAGTTTTCGGCGTTTTGGTCTCCCTTTATTTTTTATTAAATATATGTTTACTGAGATAGTATAAAAGTAAATACACGAAAATGTAGAACTAAAAAGAATTCTATTTTAATATAATAAACAGTAGAAATTTTATAATTTCTGTCAGTCTTCGGAGACCGCTCGGTAGGAGCGGATTTCTTGCTTTAGAGCGAGTGTTGCATCCTCTAAACTTAATCCTAATAAACTTAATTATACTATGATGATATTTATACATGTATAATCCTTTATCTACTTATATTATTATTCTTTTATATTATTTAAATAATAAAATTTTATTTATTAATTGTAACTTAAAATATGTAGATTTTTCAAAAATATCGATTTTTGATAGTTCAAATAATTATACTTTTTTTGCGATTCATATGTATGATTCCAATGATTTTTTTTTGTTAATCCAACTAAAAAAATCCTACGCGTTTTTGCTTGAACATTAAATTAAAAAATTTGAGAATTTTTTAATTTAAAGTAGTCATTTTTTGCGAATTTGTCCAATAAAATTTCTTTGAAGCATTCTAATTAATTGAAGATAAAATATTATTTATTTGATCCATATTTTTCTGTCTTTGTGTAACTTCGAGGTATAAATTTCACACGTTTTGAGTTAAAAAATACGTATTCAGTCCAGAGATGGCAAAGTTGCAGGGTTTCGCATACCCTGGTTAGGAAAGGTAACCAAAAATAAGTTTGGCTTTCTAGGGTTAAATGTATAACTCAATTTATTAAATTATTTTCAGTCTCCTTTTTTCCCTTGTCTCTATTCAGCGCTTTAGAATTATATAATATATAAAAAGATTCACAGTTTTTCCTCAAATAAGTTAATCAAATTATTATTAAAATATAAATGAATAATAAAAAATTATAATTTTAATCTCTGTTTTTTTCTCTGGGTTTCCTCTACAATCCTGAAACATTTTTTGACTTTCTTCTATGAAATCATCTGCTTGTCAAGTAACTTCAAAACCTGTACGTTCCTATTTTTTCTTATCACGAAACGAGTCTTTCCTCTTTCCTTGCAATTAAGAATCTATCAATAATGATAGCTGTTCATTAGTAATATGTATACATTAGTAGTATTTATACATATAGTTCAATAAGTGTTTGATAGATAATAGTTTTAATAATAATTCGATAATTAGGAACGCTCAGCTATTTGTAGTATATCATTTAAAAAAAATGATGTATTGCTAAATTAAAATCATTGTTGAGTCTTATCATTTAAAGAATCATTGAATAAATACCATATCTATTTAATAAAATCGCGTGCAAAAGAAATAATGTGAACGTGGCAGAAAATACAATGGAAAGAGGAGAGAACACGAACACTAAGTGTAGGACTGCGGGTGGGACAGAGAGGACAACGGGTTAGAAAAAGAACGTAACGGGCGAGAGAGAGAGAAGGAACAAACCATCCCCTTCCTCTTCTAACATGGTGACACGTTTCCCCCTCTCTCGAATCCAGCGTCTGTGTGCATTTTTCCCTCCCTTATCCCTCACACACACATACATTCCGCATGTACGTATACGCACAAACCATAATTGGTTAGAATCAATGGATTAAACCTACTCTTAACGTTAAATAAACTACGTTTCGCTTTAAGTTCGTCAGCATCATTTTATCTTCGTTGTTGAAGTAATGCAAAAATTGAAAGGAATGTACCTTCAGAGTAGGGGAGACCGGGGTCAGTTGAATATAAGGGTAAGTAAAATAATCGAGGCTACATTAAAAACAAAACACGCGAGACACGCGTAAATGTGTCTGAGCACGCAGCAGCGACTGTCGCTAAGTCTGCTGTAACATCTTGTTGCGAATACACCTATGATAGAAGTTATGCTACAATTTTAAAAAATCGTACACTTAAGTAAATGTTTTTATTCTTAAAATTTTTGTTTCACAATCGTATATGATTGCCTGAAATGCAGCGACTGTCGCTAAGTCTGCTGTAACATCTTGTTGCGAATACACCTATGATAGAAGTTATGCTACAATTTTAAAAAATCGTACACTTAAGTAAATGTTTTTATTCTTAAAATTTTTGTTTCACAATCGTATATGATTGCCTGAAATATTTCTACTTAGATAGTAAGTATAGTTCTTACTTAATAAAGTCCAACAGATTTTTTTGTTTATGTGTCTTTGTTATCGTATATTATTAATGTTTTTAAAAAATGAACGAATGGTAAACTAACAGCATGGAATTGTATGACTCATTTAGTGACGACTCTTATAGTACTTACTCAAAATTTTTTTATTCAAAATTATTTATTTTTTTAAAGAGATTTTCCTCAGTGAAAAATGTTATAAGTTTAATTCCTTCATATTCAATCTTAAAAACTAGGCTTATTCGACTTTGTTTTTGCACGAAATGAACAAATTTTGCAAAAAAAAGTATTGTTTTGTTCTGCGAAGCGAATGTTCGCGTTTAAAATATATTTTTATAAAAGTTTTATTAATATGAAGCCAAAGATGTAATTTAAAATACATTAATCTTTATTTTAATAATCTTAGTCGAATTACCCCGGTCCCAGGGCTAGTTGAATCAGATGAAATGCATTAGAAAAATGCATTTTTTTTCATATTAGTTATTAGTTTCCTCTTGTTATTAAAATATTATTAGATAATTAAATTTATGTAATAACTGGTGTAGAATTCATTTTTCCGATAAGTCTCTTAATTTCATTTGTAAAAATTTGAAACTGAAAAATGAGTTTATTAGCCCCGGTCTCCCCTACACTTTTGTAACTTAAAAGTAAGATAGATATATGCTTCATATCTGGCGAAAGCAAGAAAGAAATTTCTTGCTAGTCTAATACAGAAATAAAAAAGTCCCAATGATGATAGTAAAAATGACGATGACATATCTTAACATAAAAGTTTCAGATTTCAAATTTTGCGTCGTAATATTTGCGCACGTAAAGGAGAACTAGAAATACTATATTATGCAATCCAAACTAGCTATCAGTTGAGCCTAATACAAACTTGATTAAATTATTATAGTTCTTATTGAAATCTGATAATTATGAATACCCACAACTGATTTGTTTAAGGCACGATTAGTCTTGCGTTATTCACAGTGTGTACTTTTAGAACCAAGACACTACTGTGTCTCTTAATATTGAAGTTCGAATGAAATCACCAATCAAATTTGCAATTGCGAAAATTAAATTTATTCACTTTAGGCAGATAATTTATAAATAATTAATGACGGGACAAAATACATCATTTCGAAATATATAATAGTTCCGTTATAATAAAAATATCTGTCGTGACAATATATCTGTAAAATGAGAAATCTACGAGTCAATTTCATTAATTAAATAAATACAGAATTTAAAAAAAGGAGATTAATTTAAATACCAATAATACCATCCTCTAACAATAAGAGGGATATTGTTTTGAATAAAAATATTGAAAAATAACCGTCAATTTAAATGGAAAACATGGAATGTTGCCTTGAGTTTCAATATATCTATATATCTACAGTCCAGTAGTCGCTTTATAAATATTCAAAGACAAGCTGCCATGGAATGTTAATATCACGAACAAAATTAAACGTCGCTTCCTCGCGTACTCAACAGATCGTTTTATATTAATTTTGTTTTGATTTAATGTCTGAACAATTTGAATGCTCGCGAAATAGAAACTTCGGCGTTATTTATTGGAGCATAGTCAATTTGTTGTCGATTGAATTAAATGTAATAGAAGGTTTTTTTATAGTGGCTTGTTTACAGTGGCTTGTATCGAGTGGATAAACTTTGGCAGATATACAGAAAGGCATTCGAAGTGAAGATAGGTATATATATTATAGGATATCTCGAATAGATACATGTGTACAGTCACATTTTAAAGCTATTATCTTTGAAAATATATAAGTCCTTTTTGATAACGAACAATGTTATTGCTTTTAAGGGTTCTCTTTTTAGATCAATTGCGATATTGTTAGCCTTTTTTTACTTTGGCACGAAGCTAACAAAACGTATTGCCTCGGACAAACAGATTACAGACGTATTGCCTCGGGCAAACAGATTACATACTGTAATTTCGATTATTTGCATCAGCAGAGACGATCATTAATCAGATGATCATTAATAGAACCTAAAGATTCTTTAACATAAAGGATAGATCGAAATTTAAAGATAAGATTAATTTAAAGATAAGAAAATGAAGCAAAGGAGCCTCGCGAAGTAAACAATTTTGTGCATTATATTTATTTCCTTTTGTATCTATCCTTTATGTATATATCCTTTTGTATCATTATAAGTTGATTTATTGAGAATTTTCTTCAAATAGAATCTAATTTGGAAATATCTTTTCTGCAGATTTTAAGCTTTTAACTTTATGTCTCTCTCTCTCTCTCTCTCTCTCTCTCTCTCTCTCTCTCTTTCTCTTTCTCTCTCTCTTTAATATGCATTTATAGAAATCATCAGCCGGATAAATTAACGAGATAAATACTCACCTTTTCTCCTTTTGTTGCTTCTTTTTCTTCTTGAACGCATTTTTCACTCGAAGAAGTAGAAAAGCGGCGCGATCGATGGTTAGGCCTGGTGAAGTCTTGTCACCACTTGACATTTTGCATTCGAATCCTCCCAACAACTACAAACATATTCAAGGATGTAATTAAAGTTTTAAACGTTTAAAATCTAACAAGGGAAGTTTCACAACTGTCTGGAATTGATTTTATTCTCCATGAAATATGTTGTTAAACGAAAATCTAAGAGATATATTTTTTTATACGTGCCCTAATTCATGTTTAAGGGGTGAAACATCTTTTTGAAAAAAAAATGGTATTTTTCTTTCGAGGCGAATATTGTCGGGAGTATAAAAAACAGAAAACAATTTTTTTAAACAAAGTTGAACGGTTTCAATTTTATAGATATCAAGAAAAAAAGATTTAAACAATTTTTTTGTTCAACAAAATCCCCACCACCCGTAATTTTCTTAAATTTTCAATTTTTTTTTTACCAAATTAAAGATTTTTTTTTTTTCGAATTCAACTACGTGTAATAAAGTTACATTACGACATATCATTTTCGAGAATAAATTATTAACGCTTCCCTATATACGCCATCCATGCTCATATGCGTAAGTATAACAATTGTCGTTGGAGCAATAAAATATATAAATCAACAAATAAGGAAATTGACATGATTGATATTTGTAACATTACAAATTATAAATAATGTGAAGAGTCATAATAATTTTTATTATTTTTCCTTAAAGTGAGTGAAACTTTTTTATTCATCTCTGTACATTACTTCTTTATAATATCTTAAGATTATTCTCTTAAAGTTATTTTCAGTTTTACGTTTTAATATCTTATTTACTAGTCGTTTATGTAATAATTTCTAAATTTATTTAATAATGAAATAATTTTTAAATGTTCATACACAATAAATTTATATATGCTTACTCATTATAAACAGTACAATAATGATACTCGATGAAAAAAATATTTCTAACATAATAGCTTCTTACATCATGAACTTTTTATTTAAATTATATTACTGCAACCTTCAATGTCATATGTTGTTGAATTTCGTCGAAATTATATTCTACTGGATTTTCAAACTTTTCTGGTATTTCGTAACTGCTTGTAATAAGTGATTAGATAACTGTGCGGTAATTATATATATATATACACACATATGATAATAACATAAAATACAGGCGTCAACGCTGGTTATTAGGTTAGCAATTCTTCTTAATATTAAATATATAAACCTTGACCTTGAACGTTTCCACTCATAGTTTGCATCTTCATTAGCAATCTTTCCCTCTAACACAACGATTGGATTATTGCATTACAAAATAATATCTCCAACGTTCTTCCTCTCAAAAAATTGAACCGTTAATTGTTGTGAGGTAAGACATGTACTCACAAAGTTAGAAAGCTGAGTGACAATGAGAACTTAAGCTAAAATTATATAAATGACTAAATTATCGTATGTATAAAATTGAAAATTAAAAATCACCTCACCTCACACAGTCGACGCTTCAACACTGAACAATAAATATGTCGTATCCAATATTTTGTACATTATTAATAAGTTATCGTCAAAATTTTAAAATATTAACTGAGAGAACAATTTATGTCTTGTCATTTCGACCATCGATTGAATAATGATTGCTAAACGAGTAACATAGCAGTCAATTTGAAGATAAACAAATTATAGTTTATGACATGTATTATATTACGAACAACTTTACAGTTTATTAAGAATCTCAGTATAAGCATGTTTTAAGGCAATGATATCATATTGTAAATTTAGCCCATTTGTCTGTCGATTAATATGCATCATCTCCGATATCAATCGTTATAATAATTCTCCACATCCAAAATTTCCACATTTTGTCAATCAAAGTCATGATCGTTTTGCAATCTATGATCTGTAATCATTGAATGTTTGATTATGGATATAGTTTTGGTGTTCAGAAAGTCTGGTTTTTAATTTCCTCCCTGTTTGTCCTACATAGGAAGCATCGCAATGAACAGCAATTGATCTTGTAGACTATATTTCTTTTTAATTCATTAAGAGTCTTTATGAACCTTTGTAATGCAATAATCCAACTGTTGTATTAGGCGGAAGATTACTGATGAAGATTCAAACCATGAGTGAAAACGTTCAAAGTCAAGGCTTATATATTTAATATAAGAAGAATTGCGCTAATTGATAACCAGCGTTGACTTCCATCGCCTGTACTTTGTGTTATTATCATATATTTCTAAATTGTTCGATTAAAGGAGTTTATGAAAACCTTAGTTTTGTATTAGTTTATAATTTCTCATTGTAAGTACGCTAGGCTGAAAAATGCGTCACCAACATAGATCATTTCTTAACTTTATTCATTGTGTGTTTGGATTTTACTATTAGGTAGTAATTCTATCAATTTTTTGGACACAACTACAATATAATGTTAAAAAATAAATCATTGATATTTGACTAGTATCAAAAACCAACGTTTTGGAAAGATTTTTGGGAATTTTTTGTCTCAGCATCCAATCCCTCAAAAGAAGGGCATAATTTTCAATTTGATAGATAAAGTTTTTTATATCTCGCATTCATAATTTCACAAAAAGAATTTCGAATTTGTTGTAAGAATACTTTTGGATAACAATTATCTATTGGATTTTATATTCGATTAATGTAAGAATTAAAACTTTAAAAATTTAATAAGTAAATTGAATTCTTGTTCAACTAAAAGATCAAATAACAACTTACCTAAAGAACAGGTGAAATGGTTTTCCATACCGTATGTAGAAGAGATATCGAATAAATTTAAGAATATGATTAATGAGGTTTGCCGTAGGGTTTTTTTCGAAAAAGTTGAATCAATTTATTAAGGTTCATAAAGACTCTTTAAATGATGAATTAAAAAGGAATGTAGTCTACAAGATCAATTATTGTGATTGCGATGCTTCCTATGTGGGATAAACAGAGAGGAAATTAAAAATCAGACTTTCTGAACACCAAAAGCATATCCATAGTCAAACATACACTTCGGTGACTACCAGGTGTATGCATAAGTTTTTTCTGGTTTTTTGGTAAAAAAAAACACGTAATTTTCAAGGGAAATTAATTTTTTTTTATTCAAAATATTGGCCATCGGCTTCTACATTTCGCCCATCTTTCAGGTAATTTATGAATACCATGCCAGAAAAACTGCTTGTCTTTTGCGGCAAACCATTCGTCGAGTCATTTTCCAACTTCCTCGAAATTGCTGAAGTGCTGCTCTGCGAGCGCGTGCCCCATTGATGCGAAGAGGTGATAGTCAGATGGCGCCAGGTCTGGGGAGTACGGCGGGTGCGGAAGGATGTCCCATCCAAGCGATTTCAAGGTGTCTTTCACTGGTTTTGCTGTGTGAGACGGCGCATTGTCGTGTAACAAAATCACTTTGCCATGTCTTCTGGCCCATTCCGGTCGTCTTTCGATTAATGCGTGGTTTAAATTAATCATTTGTTGGCGATAGCGTTATGTATTAACGATTTCGCCGGGCTTCAAGAGTTCATAATACACAATACCGCTCTGGTCCCATCAGACACAGAGCATGATCTTCTTGCCGAAGCGATTTGGCCTTGGTGTTGATGGACCGGCTTCGCCAGGTGAAAGCCACGATTTTTTCCGTTTCGGGTTTTCAAAATAAATCAATTTTTCGTCACCCATCACAATTCGATGCAAAAATGATTTCCTTTCGTAGCGTTGAAGCAGCATTTCACAAGTGACTTTGCGATTTTCCATTTGACGTTCATTCAAATTGTGTGGGACCCATTTACCGAGTTTATTGATCTTTCCCATTACTCGTAAACGTCTGCTGATTGTTTCTTGTGATACATGTAATGCTTCTGCTAATTGTCGTTGAGTTTGAGTTGGGTCTTCATCCAATAACTCCTGCAATTGCTCGTCTTCGCATTTTTGTGGTCTACCAGAGCGCTCACTGTCTTTCACATTGAAATCACCATTTTTAAATTGTCGAAACCATGTCTCACATGTTCTAATCGATGGAGCGTGTTCACCATATGTTTCTACCAGCAAACGATGACTTTCAACAGCCTTTTTCTTTTGATTAAATAAAAAAAGCAATGCGTGCCGCAAATGTTCTTTTTCAGGCACAAAACTCGACATGATCATTGAACGATAAAACAAAGACGCTAGTTTTTGACGGACTCAACTTGTGTGTGTTTGTAATTAAATGTCAGACGAACAAAATGGCGTATGTGTCAAATTAATACGCTGCGTACTTTTCGCTGGCGCCATCTCTTAGTTAAACCGGAAAAAACTTATGCATACACCTGGTATACATCATAGGTTGCAAACGATCATAACTTTGATTGACAAAATGGAGATTCTGGATATGGAGAATTATTATAACAAACGATTGTTGGAGATGATGCATATTAATCGACAGATTACTATATTTTATATTAAGTATATTTTATATTAAGTATTTAGCCCAATGGGCTAAATTTACAACATGATATTGTTGCCTTAAATCATTACACTGAGATTCTTAATAAACTGTAAGATTGTTCATAATATAATATATGTCATAAACTATAGTTTGTTTGTCTTCAAATTGACTGCTATGTTACTCGTTTAGCAATCATTATTCAACCGATGGTCGAAATGACAAGACACAAATTGTTCTCTCAGTTGGTATTTAAAAATTTTGAAGATAATTTTTAAATTATTAACAATGTACAAAATGTTGCTACGACATATTTATTGTTCAGTGTTGAGACGTCGACTATGTGAGGTGAGGTGATTTTTAATTTTCAAATTTTATACATACGATAATTTAATTATTTATATAATTTTAACTTAAATTCTCATTGCTACTTAGCTTTCTAACTTTGTGAGTACGTGACTTACCTCATAACAATTAACGGTTCAATTTTTTGAGAAGAAGAACGTTGGAGATATTATTTTGTAATGCAATAATCCAACCGTTGTATTAGGAAGAAAGATTGCTGATGAATATTCAAACCATGAGTGGAAACGTTAAGAATTTATATCAATATTTAATATTAAGAAGAATTGCGTTAATTGATAACCAGCATTGACTCCTATCGCCTATACTTTATGTTATTATCATATATTTCTAAATTGTTCAATTAAAGGAGTCTATGAAAAACTTATTAGTTTTATGTTAGTTTGTAATTTCTCATTTTATATATATATATACAGGGTCCATTATAAAAGTAATGCGCATTTTCTGGGAAAAATAGATTTATTGATCGTAGCGGTACAAATGCTCAAAATTCTTCAAAATACTCTCCCCCTGAATCAATACACTTGCGGAGACGTGTCTGCCATGCCTGGAAGGCACGCTGAAACTCCTCGACGGGAATGTCTCTTAGGAACGTTGTAACATGCTTTTGGATGTTTTCCACGGACTCCCAATGCTTTCCTTTCAGCTCGCTCTTTAGACAGGGAAACAAAAAAAAGTCGCACGGAGCCAAGTCGGGACTGTAAGGGGGCTGGGGCACCACCGGGGTGTTGCTCCGGGCCAGGTAGTTGGCAACGATGAAGGCCGTGTGGCTAGGGGCATTGTTATGGTGGAGCTTGATCGCGTCTTTGATGTCAGCCCTCACGCGCGCGACCCGGCGTTTCAATCTCTTGAGCACCTCCAGGTAGAAGGCTGAGTTGACAGTTTCTCCCTGCGGTACAAACTCAAAATGGACGATTCCTCGGACGTCAAAGAAGACAATGAGCATCGTTTTGATGCGAGACTTGCTCATTCGCGCTTTCTTGGGGCGGGGGGATGATTTTGAGTGCCACTCGCTGCTCTGCCTTTTCGATTCTCGATCGTACTCGAACATCCAAGATTCGCCTCCGGTTACGATCGAGTTAAGAAAGTCCGGCTCATTTTAAATCAAATCCAATAATTCTTGAGAACGCGAAACTCGAAGTTCTTTCTGGTCTTCCGTCAACACTTTCGGCACAAGCTTCGCGCAGACCTTGCGCATTTGCAGATTCTCCGTCACTATCTCATGTACCGCAAATGTGGACATGTTTAGGGTGTCAGCGATGTACTGGATGCTCAATCGACGATCGGAACGCAAAACTTCGCACACACGATTCACGTTTTCGTCGGTTCTGGCCGTTGTTGGGCGTCCAGAACGGGGGGGGTTCGTCAGCGGCCTCCTCCCGGCCCTCCTTGAACGCCTTGTGCCACCTCCCGGACTGTGAAATGCAGTCGTCCTTGAAGGCCTCTTGAAGCATCTGGAATGTTTCGGTTGCATTCTTTCCAAGTCGCACGCAAAACTTGACGTATCGCTGTTCAAGCGAACGCTCCATCGCGCCGTGTTACAAAGTCGAAAACACTTCACGCGGAGGCACGTCTTTCTACTCAGACTGCTCGGAGCAAACTGGTGACCGGCTGCCTTGGAAGGGCAGCCCCCACCACATTTCCTGACCCATTTTATCCCGCTGCGATGGATATTCGCGTCACAATAAAATCATGCGCATTACTTTCATAATGGACCTTGTATATTCAAGATAAGTATAATAAATGAACCAGCATAAGAATATTCAGCACGTAGTAGTCTTACGTTCAGTGCAGTCGTTCTGTCATAATTACATCTGTGTAATTTATTAATTATATAAATTGTTTTTATATTACGATACAAAGAAAAATTTAATATCTTTGGAAATGATTATCAATCTGCTTAATGTTATTAGCATCTATATGTACGTTTATTAGCATCTATATGTACAATATATCTAACAGAAGCATCAATAACTGAAGAGGAAGTTGAATTAAAAGAAAACATACAAAAATTATTGCTGGATAGCGTTTTTCATTATAATGGATTGGTAGTAACAAAAGAAATCTATCTCGATTACCAAGAACCTTATAAATTACATAATTCCGAAATAATTTAAGATGATGAAGCAGCATGAAGTGAAGATAATTTAAATTCTCATCTTCATTATTCAAATGATAACGTAGATTTTGATAGATCTCATAAAAGACGAGCTGTTGTGATGGAATTAGAATATTAGTGAAAAAAATAACAACAAAAGAAATGGTCCGCTAAAATCAGTATAACATTAGAAAAGTTTCATCTGAACGACAATTAAGACGATGGGAAGAACAATTACATTCATGTGGAAATCGTGAAAAATTGTCTTACTTCTCCAAATTTACATATGATAAATTTACTGCAGTTGTTGAATCAGAATTCATAATTCATGATATCGATCTATAAAATTGGGTTTTACAAACTCAAGAAAAAAGAGGAAATTTAAATCCTATATTTGGACCAAGAGTACAAAAAATTTTATTTATACCGATAAATGTTATTGTAAAAGCATCAAAATCTGATAAAATAATTTCAGGTAATTAAATAAATTTTCAGATAATGTTTTACTTTTAAAAAGTAAATTTGCATAAACGAAATAATAAAATGAAATTATAATCTCTTTGTTATTTCCATGATATATTTTATATTTTATTTAAGAATCTCATTGTAGTCGTAAAATAGTTATTAATTTAACATTTATATTTCTTAGAGATCATTTTAAAATGTTAAAAGAAGTTTATTTTCCAAACCATTGGTTCTAATAGCGTTTTTCTTATCGAATCATAAACTGGACATTGTTCCAATATTATTTCAGATTTAACACTTGCAGGAAAACATATTACTACTATATAATTATACCGAAAGACACTACAGGAAAAATACAACCATTAGATGTCTACAGATTTAGAATTTGGAAAAATTTTGCTAAAAGATTTTTAGATATTGTTTTATTAATAGAAAGTAATATAAATTTAAACAATGCAATATATGTACATCGAGAAGGACCCGATAGGGGTCAAAACGTCTGTACGTTTTTATATTGCTTACAATAATATTGTTACGCATATTTTCTCCTGAGTTGGATCTAAGCTCTACATTGTATTATTTAATTTATTTAATTTGGAACCGTTATTATTTATTAAATTTAATATATAATAAATTTACATGAACGAAATAATATAATAAAATTGCAATCTCTGATACATAATCAATTATCATCCCCACGATATTACAACTATATTTACTTATTTAAATATTTGTGGTCTAAAAGTGATTATACAAATGAAAGACCAGAAAAATTTGAAAATCCAATAGAATTTAGTTTTGACAAAACATGTGATATCGAAGGTTGCAGTAATATAGCTGTAGAAAAATGTTCATGGCGCAAGAAGTTATTATGTTTAAAACATTTTTTTCATTGAGTATCATTGTTGTAATATAGTGAGCAAACGGAATAAAATATAAATTTATTGTGTATGAACATTTAGAAATTATTTCATTATTAAGTACATTTAGAAATTATTATGTAAACGACAAGTAAATAAAATATTAAAGCGTAAAACTGAAAATAACTTTAAGAAAATAATCTTAAGATATTATAAGGAAGTAACATACAGAGATGAATAAAGAAGTTTTACTCACTTTAAGAAAAAATAATAAAAATTATTATAAACAATAAAATTGAAAACAAGACCATTTACGTTAAATAATATAATTACTTTAAATACGAAGCGCCACTGCGGTCTGAATGTTGAGATGTTGAACTAATATATTTATTCATATAAATGAATTAATTTTAGAAATGATAATTGCATGCCGATATGGTTGTCGGACTTTCAACGCAATCAATCTGAAATATTAATAATCCCCTCAAATTTTCCAAATTAATCTTAAAAAACTGTAATAAACTTATTGCAAAAAATATTGCCTCGGCCGGGAGTCGAACCCGGATCTCTTGCATTCCGTGCGAGCGTCCTGAGCCTTTAGACTACCGAGACCTTAGCAATATTCTTCGCAAATTTCATTTATATGAATATATATATTAGTTCAATATTCAGACCGTAATAGCGCTTCATATTTAAAGTAATGTTATTTAACATAAACGATCTTGTTTCTAATCTTATTGTTTACACACGCGCGCTTACAATGCGTAACTTTCTATACATATCGGTTATTGCAAAGAATGTTGCTAAGATCTCGGTAGTCTAAAGGCGCAGGACGCTCGCACGGAATGTAAGAGATCCGAGTTCGATTCCCGGCCGAAGCAATATTTTTGGCAATAAATTTATTACAGTTTTTAAGATTAATTTGAGAAATTTGGGGGGATTATTAATATTTCAGATTGATTGCGTTGAAAGTCCGACAACCATATTGGCACGCAATTATCATTTCTGAAATTAATTCATTTATATGAATATATATATATTAGTTCAATATCTCAACATTCAGACCGTAGTGGTGCTTCGTATTTAAAGTAAAAATTATTATTTTTAAAATATAATTAATAAAAATATAATTCTTTACATTATTTATAATTTGTTGCAAATATCAATTGTTTTATTCGTTGATTTATGTATATTATTGTTCCGATGGCAATCACTTACGCATATGAGCATGGATAGCATATATACGGAAGCGTTAATAATTAATTCTCGAAAATGATATGTCGTAATGTAATTTTATTACACATGGTTGAATTCATAAAAAAATAATCTGTAATTTGGTAAAAAAAAAAAAAATTAAAAATTTAAGAAAATTATGGGCAGTAAAGATATTTTGTTAAACAAAGTTTAAAAAATTGTTTTTTATTTATAATTTTAAAGTACTCTTGAAATCATATAGTTTTTGTTTAAAAATTTTTTTTTTATTTTTTATACTTCCGACGATATTCGCCTTGAAAGAAAAATACCATTTTTTTTAAAAAAGGTGTTTCACCCCTTAAATATAAGTTACGGTACGTATAAAAAAATATATGTCTCTTAGATATGTTTTACAACATATTTCATGGAGATTCAAATCGGTTCCGGATAGTTATAAAATTTCCCTTATAAGTTTAATTTTTCTCGTCTATTTTAATTCTTAATAGTACAATTTATCTAATTTAGTGTATTAATAAGTTTTTCTTAAAATGGACTTTTAATTCTTTTTTTATAAATAAATTGTTAATTTTATAAATTGTTTTTAATTACGAATAATGTAATGTAAAAGGCAGAATACAAATAAATCAGTCTTTTCACGGATCAAAGATGCGTAAACTCTTTAGTATCCATCATGATGCATACGCATCGTACATTGCTTATGGTCACAAATAGATAAATTTGTGGACCGATTATTGGTAAGCATCGATCTCTAAATATTTCCTGATAGCAATTATTTAGTGCTGTAACACGAATTATTGTCATTACTGCGGTAATCCATCTATTTGCTCACATTAATACACTTCGCCGCACATACCTAATTTAATTAGAGAATGACGTGCTAGATTCTCTGAGTTTTACCAAGTTTAAACCAAATTGCATTTGCGATTTATGTAAAATGATGAAAATGAATATAACATCAATGGTTTAAATTGAAACAAATCTTGCAGTTATGCATGTTCTTCTTCTTCTCTTGGCATTACAGACCACAATGGTCCAACATCCTCCTCCACTTCTTTCTGGTCCTCACGAGACGTATCCCTATCGCACCCATGTCCTCAAGGTCTGTCTCTTGATCTTTTGAAGAGTGTGCCCTTGTTATATCAATGTATATCTGTCTGTTTTTTTGGTTCTATTTAGATGGTTAAATCACTTATAAATCTATAGCTTAACATAGGCTGAGGGAGGTATACCATATCATATAAGCTATAGAGTTCACTGTTCCATTTCATACGCCATTCTTCATTCTCATTGATCGGTAGATTTTTCTCAGTATTTTCCTTTCAAAAATGTCTAATCTGTTGCAGTTAACCTTACTCGGTGTCCATGTTTCTTCAGTATACGACATTATCGGTTTAATCAATTTTTTGTATAACCGAATTTTGATACTATTTTACTTTTCAACAGACTACTTAAAAGTACTCCTGAGTAGTCATCACAGCCATATTGAATTGTGGCATCAGAAGCGAGAAATGACACGTTAATTTGTATTACATGAAGTGTTTTTGTTCAATGCGCATATGTAGCTTATTTTCACTTATATTAGGTGTAGTAAAAAGAAATCCATTATTTTTAGATGGCTTTAGTAATCTGTATCTCGTCTACGCGTGATACAGATTATTAAAACCATCTATTGGAAAAATAATGGATTTCTTTTTACTACACCTAATATATGCCTCACTTTTTATGATTATTTACTATCAAAGGGGATAAGCATAGTTTTCGTCCATTTTTACAAATATTTTAAAACAATCTCATCAATTTGTTTTATCCAAATTGTCTTCATTTATAAATGGTATGTAATAATAATTAACGTGTCATTTCTCGCTTCTAATGTCATGACTCAATATGATTGTGGTGACTAATCAGAAGCTTTAAAACATAATGAGATTTCAGGTATGCTAATTCTATCTGTTATTTCCTTCGTTTTATCATTCCTGTTGTTTATGTTGCTTTCCTATGAGAAAGAGGGTAATATTTTGAATTGCCTGTTCTGTATCACTAGGTTTTAGTGATTGTTTAGCTCTTGTCACGACATTTGAATTTTTCTACATTTACCTTCAGTTCTACTTGTTTGCCACTCCTTTCTAGTTCAATGAATGTATCCACCATGTTACATTTAGAACGTCTAATAATCGCTATGTCGTCTGCATAACCTAATATCTGGATAGATTTACTAAAAATCATGCAAGTATTGATATACAAATTGGAGATATGCATAATCTTCTGCAGACCAATGTTAAAGAGCAGAAGGCCAGGGCATCTTCTTGACGTAAACCGTACTTGAAATTCCTCTGAGATCATGTTGTTGCTTTTGATACATATGATTCGTTTCATAATTATTTTTGTGAGATTAATTAGCTTTCTTGGTACATTTAACCCTGCTATAACTGAATAGACAATCTCTGTAGATGCTATCATAAGCTGCCTCAAAGTCTACAAAAATGCCCATAGAGTCAGTTCGAATTCTATTGCCTTTTTGTTAATTTATTTTATTCCAAATATTTGCTCTATCGTTGATCTGTTAGCTCTAAACCTACACGGGTAATCTCTAATTCTTTTTTCCACATAAGATTTCCACCAGCTTATTATATATTGTGAGCCATTTTAATCGAATTAGATATCTCGATAAATATGGAAGATACGGAAAAATGTTTCAAATAAAAGTTATATGGTTCGGAGAGGGAAACATAAAGAGATATCATTGATTTTACCTTGAATAGCGTCACCAAAGTCCTATCGATTTTTAAAAATAAAACACTTTATTTTGATGACAGAATCTAATAGCTGGTGTCGAGAGCTTTTTAAAGCGCTATAAGAAAATATTTTTTCATTAAGTTCTTTTTGAGTTATGCGTGAAAGTTACAGTACCGCCGGCATTAGTATTATCCAAGGTGTTCGATCGATGACTAAAACCTCTTGAATGCTGTTTAGGATCATAACATTTGTCAAGATCAAAGCTATTGGAAGTTGTTTTCTCTTAGTTATCATTTTAATGTAAAAATGAATTTTTAGTGCAAAAATGAAAATAAGAGAAATAATTCTTCAGTAGCTTTTATCTTGACAAATGTTATCCAGGACATGATTCTGAATAACGTTCAAAAGGTTTTAGCTGTCGGACACCTTGAGTAATGCTAATGCTGACGGTACTGTAATTTTCAAGCCTTGTAATTCAAAAAATACGTAATGAAAAATAACTTTATTACAGTGTTTTGAAAAGCTCTTAACATTACCTATAACATTTGCCATCAAAAATAAGGTGTTCCATTAAAAAAAGTGATTTTGATCTTGGCGACGTCACACAAGATCAAATCAATGATATCTGCTTATGTTCCCCTCAGAATTATACAACTTATGTTTGAAACATTTTTCCGTATCTTTCATATTTGTCGAGATATTTGTTTGGTTTTATTAAAATGATTTAAAACTTATGAAAAGAAGAGCATAAAAACCACAGCACAAGGCGTTATTTGTGATATTTAATTATCATTACATTAATAAAACATTAGATGTTTCGGCCACAATCTGGTCATCTTCAGTAAATTCACAATATTCTTAAGACGCAAAATTACAAATATCTGAATTACAAATAACATTACATTCAATCATCGTCATGTAAAATATTAGTGTTGGAATTAATTCGTAGCGTTTTTTAATGAAAGAATGTTATTTATTTCACATGAGCATTAAAAAATACATTAATGAAAGTACTTCCCATCACTTGTAAAACGCTACGAATTAATTCCAACACCTAATAACTATATCTAAACGTGTTCTTTCATCATGTGAAGGTGCATCATACAACAATATTGCAGCGCCAATTGTCATATTTCGAATTATGTAGAACAAGAATTTCCAGATTATAATTTAAAAAATTAACCTATCATTAATAAATTTTCAAGTCGAAATGTATGAGAATAGAATCGTTACCTGTTTTACAGCAAAAAATTTTTTGATGAATCTTAAGTACATCCTTTACACAAATGGAAATTTGTCGTGACATTGTGTGTTATTATTTGTCATAACATGTATGTTACCACTATTTATATATTCATGTCAAAATTTTTAGAGTGTTCTAGAATTATTTATTAAGAGTGAAAGAGATCTTTCTTCAGAAAAGGCAGATAAACATCGGGCAAACCTTCGGTGTCATTTTGTTTATTGATACTATGTTTGAGATCGGTAATTCGAGAGAAAGGCAAGAATTCTTTCAGTCGATCGACATTAATTGTCATTGAACGCATGCATAAATTGAGCTCGTGATTTCATCTCGAGCATGATCTTAATCCTCGTTAAAATCATCGATTCGTCGTTCTTTGTTCTTTTTAAAACAATTCGTTACACGCAAACAAGTTGTCGTTACCGGCAACGGACAAACGAAAATTCTAGAACGATTCAATTCGCGCACGCGAGCGCCGCGCTCCGACGAATACGTCACGCGCTGTCACCAATCCCACGCATGGATTTTCTGTCGCGCATGACTGTTATGTTGAACGTCGCTAGAAAAGAATCCAAAGCGCCAATCAATTTTGTACACCTAATGCCACGTAATAATTACGATTGTGGCAAATTTTTATTGGATTTTTCCCAAAAAAGAAAGCTCAGGCCGAAAGCAATAAATGCTTCGATCTCGCCGTCCTCCTTCTTATAATACTTCAAAAAAGTTCTTAGAGTTCTTAGAGTCATAATCTCGCTTCGTAAAATCGCCGTGCTAATCACTTAGTGAAATCGCTATAAAACGAATCTTTCGAGAAGTGCCGAGAAAAATCGCCGAGATTTTCTATCACCGCGATTCCAAAATATCATTTGGAAAGGTGACCGCATTTAATATTCTGTTAATCTAATATTTAATTGATTATATTTTTTGACGTTGTAACTGAGCATATTAAAGAAAATTCTTTTGTTAAATTACAAAGAAACGGAGTTCTCTTTACTGTCGTGCATCATATCAACCTTGTGCCGTGTTCTCACTCGAATCTTTCCGCGCGGTGCGCTCTCGCACATACTACAATACTTATTTGACTTTTAATGTGTATCATTTCAGAAATTCTTCTTTTTATTAAAGATTGTTCTGTGTCTAAAATTCTGATATTATCCCAGTCCAATTCGTTCATCTCATTCAACTGGTGACGTGAAACCACTGATATCTCAGAAGTAGATCTTCTTATGTCAGTCCTATGTTCTTTTATTCGAGTTTTGATTTCCTTTTTGTTTGATCAACGTAAGAAGACTCACAATTAAAACAATTTATTTTATAAACGACTCCATAATGGTCCTCTTTAGGCAAAAGATCTTTTCCTATTTTAATGAATCTATTCATTTTATTTATAGGTTTATAAGCGATATTAAGTCCCTGAATATGTGATAGTTTTTTAAAACTTTCAGATACTTTACTTAAATATGGTATTATAAAAAACTTTTCTTTTAAATTAGAATTAGAGTCGCTTTCGTTATTGTTGTAATTACTATTTTTATCTAAATTCGTTCTATTTTCTAAAGTTTTAATTCTATTTTTTATTGTTGAAAAGATGAATTTAAGAGGATAACCATTATTTAACAAAGTTTGAATTAAGTCAGAGATGTTTTTTTCTTGAAATTTTGGATGGGATAAAAGCAATATTCTATCTAATTGTCCGATGATTACCCCTCTTTTATGTACTAACGGATGATTCGAAAAATAACTTAAATATTTCCCTAAATTAGTAGGTTTTTTATAAATATCGAAGATAATTCTTCCTTCTTGTCTCATTAGTTTGGCATCTAAAAAATTAATGCCATTTTCATCGCTAGAGTCAACTATGAATCTTAACCTTTCATGATAGGAATTAAACAATTCTAGAACATTCTCAACTTTATCTTTGTGCACCGCTAATACAATGTCATCAACATAACGATAAAATAAAACGACGAGATAACATTATTAGCAGTAATAATTTCTTGTTCTAAGTCTTGTAGAACGATATTCGCTAAAATAGGGAACAATGGAGAGCTCATTGGTATGCCAAAAATGTATCTAAATATTTTTTTGTCGAATTTAAAAAATGTAGAGTTAATTATAATCATGATAACTTTAATAAACTCATGAAAAGGAATCGAAGTCTTGTTTTCAATTGAGTTCCACCTACGTTCGATATTCTTTAATACTAAATCAATCGGAATGTTCGTGTACATCGAGACCATTTTTGTCGAATGATATAATACTGAAGTTTTTATCGATTACCTTTTCATTGAGCTTACATACAATATCAAATCTGTTTTTTACATAACTAAAATTCTTTTTATTATTGTTGTCTATAATATCTTTTAGGAAGGTCGCCAATGGATAAAAAGTACTATTTATGCTAACTATCAATCTTAGCGGATAACCTTCCTTATGGATTTTTGGCAGTCCATAAGAACTCGGAAGTTCGCCGTCCGATATATATAATTTTTTATATAAGTTTAGGTCAATGTACTTCTTGTTTTTCCAACTTTTTAGTAAGTTACTAATTTCCGTAGTAATTTTTTTAGTAGGATCTTTATGTATTAAATTGTATGTGCTTTGATCATTAAAAATCTCGTACATTTTCTCTTTGTAACATTCACGATTCATAATTACTGTTATGTTGCCTTTATCGGCTCTGGTAATTAAAATTTCCGGATTCCAGACGAATCGCTTTACTTCCTTCACACCTTCTCTTATGATATTGTTTTCGAACGATTTAATATCACAATGATTTATTGATTTAAGTATATGAATGGTTTCGTTCCTAACATTCTTCAAATGACAAAATTCGTCATCAGTTCTGAAAAGATTATGCTCAACATTTTTAATGAATTCGAGCACATTCCTTTCTTTGTTAATGATGTTATTAGGTAAGTTAAATTGCTGATCTAATTGCAAAACTACTTTGGCTTTCTCCGGAATGTCAATATCACTGAGATTTATTAGCCATTGTTCGTTTGTACTCGTTATTGTAAAATTTGTTTTAAAATTGTCCGGATAAATATTATGCGTTGTTTTGTCCTTCATTGGCCATAATATCTTTGGTTGATATTTTCTTTAACTTCAACGGTGCACTAAGGATATCGCCATCTATGTCAGAGTCTAAACCATGCATAATGTTGTAATTGATATTTTCAATTTTCATTCTATCTCTAACTCTATGACTAGCTCGTAGGTTATTGATTTTATTATTAATCCTGTCTTGTTCTTTTCGCCACATTTTATTGAAATTAGTTTCTTGTCGATGAAAGAAAGAATTGAATATGTTACATGGTAGAGTTTTCTCTATCTGTCTATAAATGGTGAACATATCAGATTTTACATATTTAAGATGTTTATATGAGTCTTGTAACTCAATTCGTAGATATTTGAATATAAAATTGCTTTTAAGTTTGTCAATTCTTTCTTTTGAAAAGTGAAAGATTATTATTATTTTTACGTGTAAATTTAAACATATGCTTCGGAATTAGATGTTCCTTCAGACACGTTTTTAAAAACTGAATTCTTATTCTTATATTACAATAATATTCGTCCTATGTGTTCTTATATATTATATTTCTTTAATAGCAAACATGAATATAATCCGAAATTATATTTAATGAAGTCAAAAAAATTCTCTATATTACACATGTTAATCTCATGTGATCAAAATACATAATAAAAATTAACGTGGTTTATAAATATATATAACGTGGTTATAAAATGACTTATCCTATGAATGTGAAAAGGATCTTGTACAGCACATATAGAAGACTTATTTCTTGGTAGTTGGACAGCATATCATTTTATCCCTTTTTCTTCTAAATTGGTACAATGCCTGAGGTCCGCTACTGCGAGCGCGTTGTGAAACCTTTTTTCAGATCACGCATTTTTTTATAGAACTTTGTACTATCATTATTTCTCGTTCCTTTCAAAATTTTAATTTTCTCCTCCAGCTTCTCTCTCTTCTTTCATCGGTAAGTCGTTTCGTTTCCCTCCTTGTTTTCATTTCGTCTCGTATTCCTTTGTAGAAACTTATTTCGTTTATCGTTCCTTTCCCTAATCGCTCTGGCACATTCCTCATCGAACTAGCTGCCTATATTTTCCTTCTTTATTGTATCCAATAGTTGCTACAACTGATGCCACGATGCTATATGTTTCAATCTAAGCCATTTTTTTATTGTGCTTTCTTTTTTATTTGATATAAGTGCGGTAATCAATGTTTTCATATTTCTTCCTAATTTTTATATTACTCATTGCCATTAGGTTATATTTTTTTTAAGCAGAATTCTTTTTTCATTTTTCTAAGATTCTCATTTTTTGTTTAACTTCACTGCAACACGTTAGTTATACGAATCGACGTTCGGGCCTCTGATACTTCTAATATCCTGCACAACATGAGCATTTCGGGAGTCAACCAAACTATGATCAATTTATTTGTAGTTCTACTATCTGGTGAAGCCCAGCTCTGCTTATGAATGTTTTTATGTGGGAATGTGGTTCTAACAATCGTCATATTTCTAGATACTGCGAGATTTATTTAATATTTTTCGTCATTATTGTTGAAGTTCTTATGTAAATTGTGGTTACCAATTGTCGGATGAAATTGCTTGTCTTTGCCAATTAGTATATTATATACTCCTAGTAGGATTTTGATATCGTATTTTAAGCGTTGGTCTCACATTCTCTCTAAAGGGCCTACCCGAATAAGCGAATGAAAAATGCCCATAAATCAATTTTGAGTTCGTCACATTGTTAAGCTCAATAAAAGATTATTTTATATCAAATTTCAATCTACTAAACTTATTCTATAACTATTGTAATAATAATGGTGAAAAACATCAATTCAATTCTTCATTTTTATTTTTCTATCGTGTAAGTAAATTAAAAAGTCTGAGAAAATTGATACATTTTTTAGCATGATATTATTATACATTTAGAAAAAATTTTTTTAGATTTTTGATGAAAAATTTGAATTAAAAAAATGAAAAAATTTTTAATACAGAGTTACTCCAGTGTATATGCTGCACCTTAATTTATTCGAAACTTAATTTATTAAGTATTATTTATTATATTTATAGTAGAAACTATATCAATAAAAACTTTGTCTACTATGAACTGTCTACTATTAAAAAAATATTAGAAATTCGAAATACTTATTTTTCATATTAAAAAATTAACTTTTTGGAACCCTTGCATTTTTGCCGTATATCCCATAGGGATGGAATATAGCTACTCATAGGGGGAGAGGGGATATGTACAGCTCATGAAAAATTTACAAATAATGCATATAAATAAAACATATAATGACACAATAACTTATAAAATGTGTTTAAAAAGTTTTATTAAGGAATGAGAATAGTAAATATGTATATAAAATAATAAATAATAATTACAATCTTCCTACATATATTACAAGTATTATAACATAAGGTACATATTTCATATAATGCATTTAGTGCACTAAATTCAATCTGTGCACTTTGTATGCTTTGGGCATAAATCCCGCTCGCTAAAAATGCCGTATATCTTAAACAGATGGGATATACAAGACAACAAATTAAATAAAGAATACAAAAGCAAAACACTTGTATTTTGTTACACAACATGCTTTACTATTCCACTACACGTATATATCACGAAATAATCACTAAATCTTTTACACGTCCTATAGTAATCATTTTAAATAAATTCAAATCATTGTAAATTATAATTTATGGTGTTACTTATTATAGTGATAAATCGATTCAACTCACAATAATTTCATTAATATTAACAGTAGAAGCTGAAATCATAACACAATTCTAATATAACGTAAAAGCATGTAACAGAGTAGTTGCGAGAAAATTATCCCCATTCTTTCTATTTTTTCTGACTTCTACGGCGTAAATCCCAGCGCGGCGTATTTGCCGGAGATACCCTATGTTTTTATTGTAAATATTTGAATATACTCTGGTGAAAATTTTTCTCCTAATTGTTATACGAATTGGAACATTTTTCAGAAATACTTAGAAATATTCGAAAAATATTTTTATTTTTTAGAAATATTTGAAAAATATATTTATATTTCCTCTTAGAATTTTTCAAGTGAATTCTGAGATATTCTGGAATTTCTTATCCTATATTTTCAAAAAATATTTTTTAGATTTTATAACATTTCATTAAAAATTATACTTACAAAAAATCTTAGAAATTTTATGATATTTTATAATTAATATATATGAAAAATTCTTAGAAAAGATATAGATTTTTTTTAGAAATGTTCCAATTTAAAAAAAAATATGATAAAATTATATAAAAAGTTATAATATTATGTAGAAATTCTGAAAAATTATATGAAAAATTCTAAGAAAAATTTTCATTAGGGCTATTTTAAAAATTATGGTGGATTAATCATTCCATGATGAAATATGTCGTACTCAGATTTTTTAAAAGTATGGAATATTGTTTCAAAAATTAAAAATCAGTTTTTTAATATTTTTTATTTATATTTATTATCATGTACAAATGAACTATTTTAGGCTGCGTTGCGCGTCGCTTTATTTCTTTCTAATTAGTATGAATTAGAAAACTGATGCTTCTGCACGTGGCGTACAAATGTTACGGTTCTATTTGCGCACACATGCAAAAAGAAAGGACTTAGGAATATCAGCTGTCAATCGCTGGTTCAAATTTTCCTGTTAGTGGTAAAAGTTGGCTATTGAAGATAAAATACATTTGATGCCGACATCTAATTTTATTAGTTAAAACGTATAAATTACAAGCATACTTAACACGAAAAGTTAAGTAAGTGATAGCTATTCCTCACTATCTTAGCCGCATATCCGAGTATTCCATTCGCAATTGTATCTGGGACGCTGTCGGTTATCTACGCTGCTTGCGCGTAATATCGTTTTGATGATAGTGTGGTATGTATATTGCATTTACCGCAGTCTATTTCCGATTTCGATTTATTCTCTAGTACAATTGTAATATAACACGTGTTTTATATTACAACAATTATAACAATTATATTATTAATTGTAATACGAAATTATAATTGTTAGAAAAATAGAGCAAATGAAAGTACAGCGCTTGCAAAATTGACAAACAATTCACACAATTAAAACAAAAATTTATTAGCTTGCTCCAACGTTTCAATCACATTTGAGGCCATACTCAGCGAAACAAAGTTAGAATGGAGATTTCTTGCAATCTTGAATAACAGGCGAATCCCAACTCAGATGTAAAAAATTCAAAGAATTTCACAAGCCGATGATGATTTCAAAGAAACCTAAGAGGCATTGAGTGTGATCAAGTTGGAATAAAAAGAATTTTTTTACAGTAAATGAAGTTTGCAAAGCTCACAGTAAATGAAGTATGCAGGCAAGAATATAATAAAACACATAAAACGAACGAAATGGTTATATAAATCAGATAAAATTAAAAATTGAGAACAAAGATTAGACAGTAAAAGGATGTTAACAGTATGAAAATCAGAATCGTTATAAATTAAAAACCTAAAAACGTTAAGATGAAAATAATATAAATAATGAAAGAATGCTTAAGATTAATAGGTGTATAAAATTGATTCTTTTAAAGGCTGGAAAAAGGCGCTAAGGTGCGTTTTCTTTAGTTCTTCGGAAAAAAATGTGTAATAAATTTATTAATTCATATACTGTTTATAAGAAAACGTTAAACAAAATGCATGAGATATCAGTATACATTTACCTTTTTAAAAAAAGTAAAAAAAGCGCTGGAGACGTGCTCTGCAAAAAAATCTTATTAAATTATAATATACGATAAAACTTAAACGATATATATTTTTGTATCTATTAAAGCACCATAAATGAAAATTCTACTTAATTAGAACGATACATATCAGATATATGAAAGATTTAATATTAATAATGGGCTAAATTATAATCTTCAAAAATTTTTGACAAACTTTTTAGGTTGCGTTCGGAAACATTATCCGAGTACCCCTATGTACCGTTTTATCCTTGTTGTTGTACCCAATATGAAACAAGGATAAGATGAAACATGGGGGCACTCAGATGAAGTTTCCGAACGCAGCCTAGACAAAGTTTGTCAAAAAGTTTCACGCAGTCTTAAAGATGTTGAAGCCCTATTGAGATATATCACAATTATATACTAACATTCAGTGTTCTTGGATCATCAAAGCAATAGTTAAAATACGATGTCAAGCACCGTTAGATATGTACAAGATTGAATGAGTGACTTAGAAAAATAAGGAAATTAATTCCCAAATGAGAGAGAAAACGTTATTTTAAATTATAATTTGACGTGCATTTTTCGGAAAATGTTGCAAATTAATAATATTATTTTAATAAATAATATAATATAATAAAAGAGATTTAATTAATTTTATTCGGAAAATTATTTTATTTTTTTCGGAAAATGTTGCAAATTAATAATATTATTTTAATAAATAATATAATATAATAAAAGAGATTTAATTAATTTTATATTTTTTTTGGGAGTACAAATTAGTTCGGTCCATTTTTTTGTGTTCAAAAATGCATTTATTTCAAAACAAAATGAATGAACAGATTAATTAAAGTATTGTCCATCGCTGGCTACTACTTTTTCCCATCTCTCAGGCAATTTTCGAATTCCATTTCGAAAAAATAACTCGTGGATTTTGGAGGCGATCCAATTTTGGAGCCAATTTTCGATTTCTGCGAAAGAAGTGAACCGGTGACTTGCCATCGTGCTGCATCCTTCGGAACAACCAGTAATCAGAAGGAGCAATGTACGGAGAATACAGAGGACGCGCTAAAAACACAACTTTGAGGGATTGCGCATC
>NW_011627682.1:166155-176689 GCF_000204515.1 Acromyrmex echinatior | reverse complement strand
CCGAGCGTTGTCATGAAGAAAAATAACTTTATCATGTCTTTGCTCATATTCCGGCTGTTTTTTTCAGCTCAAACGAATCAATTGTAGCCGATACCGATCGCCCGTAATGGAATCGCCAGGTTTCAGCAGCTCATAGTAAACAACACCCTTTTGGTCCCACCAGATACAGAGCATTATCTTCGAACCATGAATGTTCGGCTTTGGTGTTGATGTTGAGATCGATTGCAATGATTGACCGGGCTTAGTAGTATTTTTTCTTCTTGGGGTTGTCGTAGAATATCCACTTCTCATCTCCAGTCACAATCCGATGCAAAAAACCTTTTCTTTGTTGTCTTTGAATCAGCTGTTCGCAAGTGAAAAATCGCCTTTCAACGTCTCTCGGTTTCAGTTCATAAGGCATCCAATTTCCTTGTTTTTAAATTATTCTCATGGCTCTCAATTGTGCAGAAACGGCTTGTTGAGTTACTCCCAATAATTTTGCAAACTCCTCTTGCGTTTGACTCTGATCTTCTTCGAGTAATGCCTCTAATTCTTTGTCTTCGAATTTTTTTGGTTGTCCAGAGCGAGGCTTGTCTTCAACGCTGAAATCTCCATCCTAGAAACGTCGAAACCATTCCCTACATGATTTATCAGTTGTCACCATAAACTTCGACAAGCATTCGATGGGCTTCAGCTGCACTTTTCTTCCAATTAAAGCAGAAAATTAGAACCTCCCGCAAATGCTGCTTAGTTAACACAAAATTCGATATTTCAAACACAGTAAAAATCAAAGTTTTTGTATGAAACTCAAAGCGATATAAACTGAATATTATTAGCAGATGTCTAACCTCTCTGAAAACGCCAAAATCAGCTGTCACTATGAACCATTCACAATAGCCGGAGCCATCTTTTGGAAAACGGACCGAACTAATTTGTACTCCCAAAAAAGCTATAATATTTATTTTGATGATTTTCTTTGGCCGTTAACATTTAACTGGGTGTAACCTTTAATTGACGATCTGAAATAATACCCAAATTTGAGCATTTTTTAAACGTTTAACATCCAAAATTGAAAGCTTTTTCGTAAGGGATCCGCTAGTGTTCCCACGGTCTCCATCGAGTCCGGTATGATGTCTCATTTGTCATTGTATGGACTCAGAGCGATTTTCGATTCGGATATCGTGTATATCTTGTGTAATTTAGATCGTATACACGATTGATGATAAGTCAATGATTTTTTGTTCAAACACTGCGTGTAATCATCGAACGTTATCGTGCGCATTACGCCATTACTCTTTACGTTTTTCTCCTTCTTGCCGTCCACCCTCACCGCATATATCTTCGCACTGAATCCAACAAATTCCAACAAGTTATTATCATACGTTATTCTCGTCTTTCATTAGAACCAGTACTTTCTTATTCGCAAAAGCCATATCGTACGTGTTGTCCGCCGGATAATTGCTCATGTCGAATCTAGTAATATCGTGTTTCTTCATCTCGTAAACGTCCTTGCATTTTATGTGGCAAATAAGACGTGTCTTTATATTAGGTGTTGGAATTAATTCGTAGCGTTTTACAAGTGATGGGAAGTACTTTCATTAATGTATTTTTTAATGCTCATGTGAAATAAATAACATTCTTTCATTAAAAAACGCTACGAATTAATTCCAACACCTAATACATAATTTTATATTTGTTGTGATATATCGGTAACATGTACTCATGGTGAAATTCATACAAGCAGATTCTCGATATGTTGAGTATACAAATACTCACGTAAAGTAATAGGCTTGTTAAACTTTACCTCGAGTTTGCGCAGTTCGACGGCGATTAAATTTTCCGTAAAGACTCTACGACTATGGAAATTCGGTTTCGCGACATTGCCTCCGTACCGTCCGTCGGACGCATGATGGCGTGCGGAGCGAGGTAGTTGTTGTGCGTGCGTTCTTTTAAGACAAGCATTGGGAAAAAACACTGTAAGCAAACACGCTAAATAAAGTTTCCACGACTAAGTTGAATTCGAGTTTCTTTTAATCGTAATTCTTGAGGGGTGTGTAAGTAAGTGCAAGCTGACCCCCCTTCAAGTCAAAATCGAAAGTGAAAATGCATACGCGTTTATTAACCAAAGTTACAGCTGTTCTATGGCAAAAGGCAGTACCTTGAGCCACACAATTATCCTGGAACTCTAAGGGAAGATTAATATCGAGTCGACGAATGAGAATTACGGAACTTTGATAACGAGGAGCATATATTTCGAGAGTAAGAGGCTAGCTATTATACAGTCAATTAGTCGAAGAAAGATAACGACGTCATATTAGATCGAGAGTGCAGTCGTTGATACATTCTTCTGGAAACGAGATAGTCATATACATAGTATCTTCGCATCAAGAGGAAGAAACGAGCGCGGGAAGATAACCGGGAAAAGCATATTTCGATAAATAACAACAAACATATCTAATAAGATAATTTATTAAGTTAAAACAGAGAAAAAGAATTCTAAAGGCTAGCCTAACGCGATGCGAAACATTTTTTAAAGAAGTTGATTTATGTAACGCGGATATTGATGAGGTTATGGTTAGAATAAATAAGGCGGAAGAAGTTTGGAAAGCGTTATCAGATGTTTTAATAGAAATCAGTATTTTGGATAATAACTTTCCTGAAGCTGAATTAGATAAAGAACTAGAGGACTCGGAAAACAAATTTCTGTATTTAAAATCAATAGTAGAAAAAGCAAAAAAAAGTAGCGTTAGGCCGGTTGGAAGTACCGATAATCTGGAATAAGTATTCGCAAACGAACCAATGCAAGTGAACGAATCAAGAAGAGGGTCAGAGGGTTATAGCAATTTTAGATAACCAAAAAGAGAGCTACCCACTTTCTCTGGATTATACGAGGAGTGGTACACTTTTTATGGTATTTAATTCTCTAATCCATTCAAACAGTGCCTTAAATGATGTTCAAAGGTTTCATTATTTAAAATCTGCCCTAAAAGATAAGGCAGCAGAAAATGTAGCTTCATTAAAGATCTCGGGAATAAATTACGCGAATGCGTGGGCTAGATTAAAGGAAAGATATAATAATCAAAGACTAATTATTCAAACTCATATTAAAGCTATGTTTGATTTACTTGTAGCAAAAAAAGAAAATTCCATTGTAATTAGACAAGTATTGGACGATATACTAAAATATACTCGTGCTTTGCAGGCGCTAAAGAGACCCACGCAACAATGGGACGATTTGTTGATTTATGTAGTAATTGGCAAGCTAGACATAGAAACAAAGGAGTAGGAAACGACTTTGGAACCGACGGTAATACCGAGTTTTCAGGAGTTAGTAGTGTTTCTAACTAAATCAAACATTAGAAGCGGTCGCAAATCAAAAGCAACAAAGTCAAATAAATACGACTTTACATAAAGCTGGTTACGGTAAAGCTATGATCGCCCATGTGGCCATTTTGGTGGCTAAATCTGCTTATTGCAAAGGCGATCATCAAATGTATTTGTATAAAGGTTTCCAGGGTAGTAGACCGCGTTAAACAAGTAAGTCGAAAAGGTTGTGTTTAAATTATTTAAAGCCTAATCATATGATAAAGAATTATATTGCCGGTAACTGTAAAATATGCAATAGAAAGCATAGTTCTCTATTGCATTTTGAGAGCAAGAAAGATAAAGAGAGCAAAGACAAGCCGCTGAGTTCATATCCTAATTCAGACTTATCGCTGCATAACGAAAAGCCAGAGAGCGCGATCTGTCATCACACAAGCCTGGAAGGTAGCTTAGTATCCAAGCTAGTTTTGCTTTCCACTGTAATAGTAAAGGTGAAAGACAAGAATGAAATCTAGGAAGAGCAATATTAGACAATGGTTCTCAGTCTCAAATTTTATATCTGAAAAATTCTTAAGTAAACTGGGGCTTAAGTGTCAATCACAAATATAACGATAAATGGAATAAATCAGCAAGTTTCACGTGCATTAAAGATAATTAACTTGGAGATGTCTTCGAAATTCCTTTAGTACGGATTTAAAATGTGTAGTATTGCCGTGTGTCACTCAGAATCAATCAGCGGTGGAAATAGATAAAACCAGATTAAAAATACCGAGCAATATAAGATTGGCAGATCCGGAGTTAATATTCCGCGTGAGATAGATTTATTAATAGGGGCGGAGAAATTTTGGGAACTGCGTTGGTCAGATTAGGTAGGAATCAGCCAACATTACAAAAATTCGTGCTTGGTTGGTTTGTCGCTAGGCGTTGTAGAGGAATATAGTAGCAGAGCATTGAAAATGTCTTGTAATTTAAGTATGGAACAGGATCTATGTACCGCAATAAAAAGTTTCTGGCAGATTAACGACGGTTTAACACATGAAAGTTTGACAAATGAAGAAAGATACATTGAGGAATTCTTTGTAAATACGTATTCTAGAGACAGTGACATGAGGTAGGTTTGTTATAAAATTGCCTTTAGATAGTCTGTATTAACGTTATTAGGTGATTCAGAAAATGTCGCCAAGAAAAGGTTTCTATTAATGGAAAAGAAGTTTGAGAAATCGGCGGAACTGAGAGCAGGATATGTAGACTTCATGAACAAATATATCGAATTAGGGCATATGAAGCGAGTAATAAGCACCACGATCGATAAGAAAAGAGAGTTTCTTCCGCATCAGATGGTTATAAGGCAAGAAGCCGTGACTACTATGTTAAGGGTATTTGACGCGTCTAGCAAAGATTCCAAGGGTCTGTCATTGAATTATGCTTTATATAAAGGCCTGTAATTCAAGCAGATTTGTTCTCAATAATTGTCAGATTTAAATTTTTTAGATACGTGCTGTGTGCTAATATTAAGAAGATGTACAGACAGGTCAGAGTTTATGAGAGTCAGACGTCCTTGCAGACGATATTCTGGAGGGAAGATTCTAAAGTTCCTATGCAAATGTTTGAATTATTGACTATTACGTATGGAACAAAACCGGCACCGTTTCTGGCAGTTAGATGTTTGCAGCAGTTAATACAACTTGAAAAAGAAAAGTAGCGACGGAGGTCGTCTGCAACAATTTCTATATGGACGACTTGATAACGGGATCAGATTCTGAGCAGGACATCATAGACTTGAGAAAACAATTGATTGAATTACTAGCTAAAGGAAGTTTTGAGCTGCATAAATGGAAATCGAATATTCTCCCAGATTTGAGCGATAAAAATAATACGGAAAATAATGTAGTAGATCTTGAAGAATCAGGAATCTAAATTGTTAGGTATTTTATAGAATTCTGCTAAGGATGTGTATTATATTACAAGAGTTCACTTGTTAAATTAGATAAAAAAGTGGCGAAAAGAATTATTAGGTGTTGGAATTAATTCGTAGCGTTTTACAAGTGATGGGAAGTACTTTCATTAATGTATTTTTTAATGCTCATGTGAAATAAATAACATTCTTTCATTAAAAAACGCTACGAATTAATTCCAACACCTAATATGTTATCTATGTCTCGGTTATTTGATCCGTTAGGTTTAGTAAGGCCAGCTGTTAAAATTATAATACAATCGCTATGGGCTTGTAATATTAATTGAGATGCTCCCATACTTATGAATATTCATAAGTTCTGGTGGCTGAAAGTCACAATTGTGCGTGCTAGAATTGATAGAAGTGCCGAGATTAGTACTAGAACAGGGCGGTGATGCCGAAATACAATTACATGGATTTAGTGATGCGAGTGAACAAGCTTACGATGTTTGTGTGTAAAGAGAGTCAGAACTTCAGCTGCTTTGCTTTGTTCGACATCCAGAGTAGCACTCTGAAAGTTTTGTCCCTGCCAAGATTAGAGTTATGTGGAACCGTGCTTCTAGTAAAATTAATGAACAAAGTGGTAGCCAGCTTGAAAGTAAAATCGTGCAAAACATACTATTGGACAGATTCGAAAATAGTCCTCGCGTGTTATGTTCCCTCTAAGAAATGGAAGTCGTAGCGAACCGCGTGAGTAAGATACAAAATAACTCCTCACCCTCGACATGGCGACATGTAAAATCTGAAGAAAATCCGATGGATATTATTTTTCGCGATGCAACACCAGCACAGTTAAAAAATTCAGATTTCTGGTAGAAAGGCCCATTATGTTAAACATGAATCAATCCGAGTGGCCGTCGGGGGGGGGGGGGTAAGGAGTTGCCGCGAGGAGCGATAGAGAAGGAGCGCGTCTGTGTTGACGGTTGAGTATTCGATACAAGATTCTGTAATTCCATATTATAATTCCGACTTAAACAAATTGTTGCGTGCCATAGCGTATGTGTTAAGTTTAAATATAAAACTCGGTGTGGAAAATGTGGTAACAGAACCGCACATAAACTACGGAGCTGAACGAAACTAGGTTACCTTAATTAAGCTAGTACAAAAAGAAAGATTTGCAAACGAAATAGAATTGTTAAAGAAAATGTATCTAAAGGCGCTAGATTAAATATTTTAAACCCGTATTTGGATAAGTATTTGATTTTACGCGTAGGTAGTAGACTGAAGAACTACTCTACCTGAAAAGGCTAAGCACCCAGTGATACTGCCTTCTTTTCATAATGTTACGAGACTAATAATAAAAAATAGACATGAGAAAGCTTTTCACTGGCGCGCGAACAACCCTAGCTCTGGTGAGAAAAGAATTTGGCCTTTATCTGCAAAAAATGAAATTCTAGATATAATCGGAAGATGTATTAAAGCGTCACCTTCTCCTTGTCAATCCATTATGGGACAACTGTCTGTTGTTCGAGTTAATGCGGTTCGACCTTTTCACAATACTGGTGTAGATTATTGTGGACCGTTTCTGATCCGTGATAGACTACGCAGGAACGGTAAACAGTCAAAGCATACGTAGCAGTATTTATGTGCATTGTGGAAAACCGTGCACTTGGAACTGATTGAAGATGTCACATCGGAAGCTTTTATTGAAGCCTTGAAGAGATTCATTTCCAGAAGAGAGAAGGTCTTAAATCTGTATTCAGATAATGGAAAAAACTTCCAAGGTGGACAAAGAATTGCAACGATTATTAGAAGCTTTGGAACTTAAATCCAAGATTCAGAGATTCGATGAAAGGTTCTTTTGGCATTTTATATCCCTTAGAATGTCTCATTTCGGGGGGTTATGGGAAGCAGCTGTCCGCTCTATGAAGCTGCATATGAAGAAAGTGGTTGGCAATGCAATACTGACCATCTCAGAAATGACAACAGTGCTGACACAAATTGAGGCCATTTTGAACTCACGACCTTTAACGCCTTTATCCGATGACCCTACAGATTTAGGGGCGTTAACTCTAACGCATTTTCTCACTGGAGACTCACTTAACTAATAACTTATTCAGAACTAGATCTGCAAGCTATACTCGTGAATAGACTTTCTTCATGGCAGTTGGTGGAACAATTAAAACAGCATTTTTGGTCAAGGTGGTGGTCTAAGGAGTATCTCGCTCTATGTCAAGTTAGAATTAAGTGGAAGTTCGATACTCATATCAAGATAAAGGTCGGCCAATTGGTCCTATTGAAGAAAGACGAGATGATGCCGTTGAGATGGGTGTTAGCACGCGTTGTTAGTATCCATCCAAGTCCGAACGATATAATAAGAGCTAAAACCGTTCGTACAAGTAAGAGCGTCTGTAAAAAGCCAATTGTAAAAATTTGTCCTCTGTTCGAGGAAGAATGTTAAAAAAAAAGAGGATTGGAGAAATTACACTACGTAGTTTAAGTTTATTATAAGTTGCGTTAGATTCGTTAAGTTTGGCCGGAGAAGGAGTTCGGTTGAAAATAAGGTATATTTGTCAAGGCTGACGGCATATTAAGCGGCAATTTAAATTTAATTTTAGCGCCTTGGATAAATAGTTGTCGCTGGTCTAATAGTGCGCGAAAAAAGACGCATGGTAGCGTGCAGAGCGAGGTAGTTGTTGTGCGTGCGTTTTTTTAAGACAAGCATTGGGAAAAAAGACTAAGCAAACACGCTAAATAAAGTTTCTACAACTAAGTTGAATTCGAGTTGTTTCTTTTAATCATAATTCTTGAGGAGTATGTAAGCAAGTGCAAACTGACCCCCTAACATGTAGAAACGGAAAAAAATTATAAACCAGCATTTCTTTTCAGGAAAATCTCGACAAACCATCAAAAAAGAAATGCATATGTTGTCGAAACTCGAGACTTGTGAAGAAAATATGCAAAAAAAATCGAATAGTTGCAAAAAGCACATTTTTCGCTTATAAAATGAAAGATATTGATTGTATAAAAAAAATCGATATAAAAAATGTAGATATTCGAAATAATTACAAAATGAGACATGGAACATTAAAATCGATCTATTAATTCCGTAGAAAAAAAATAAAAAACATCTTTTAATGAAAAAATTCTTTTTTCACTCGTTCTCTGTTCATTGAGATTTACACGCAAAGCTTTGAAATTCTCGTAAAATGTAGCCCTCCTAATGACGAACAAATCTAGCCCTGAACAAGCCTGAAATGTTCATTAGGTTTTGTAAAAAGCCATTTGTTATTAGGAGCCACGGCTCCTAATAATCGGAGGGTAATCTTTTTTTTTAAATTCGTAGAAAAATATCAGATTTTGAATGCTCCACACGGCTATTTGATATGATGCATATTAACGAAATTATTTCCATTTTTTTGAAGATATCCACTTTTTAAAAGCGTTTTATAATAGTTTAACTGCAAGAAATCGTTTTGTTATTAAGTATAAGTGATAGTGCAAGAAATCATTTTATTATTAAGTATACGTGCAATTTTTGAAGAAAAAAAAAATCATCCCTGTAAATTGTGCAACTGTTCAAAAATGAAGAAATTAATTTTTCCACAGACAAGTTTATAGTGAACAAATGACTTTTTGCAAAAACTAATGAACATTTCAGGCTTGTTCAGGGCTAGATTTGTTCGTCATTACATTTTACGAGAATTCTAAAGTTTTGCGTTTAAATCTCAATGAGCGAGTGAAAAAAAGGACTTTTTCATCAAAGGTTTTTTTTTTCTACTAAACTATATAATAGATTGATTTTAATGTTCTCATTTTGTAGCTATTTCGAATACCTACATCTTTTATACCGATTTTTTTTCATACAATCAATATTTTTCGTTTTATAAGCAAAAAACGTGCTTTTTGCTACTATTTGATTTTTTTTTCGCATATTTTTTTCACAAATCTCGAGTCTCAAACATATCCATTTCTTTTTTGATAGCCTTTCGAGACTTTCGTGAAGAGAAATGCTGGTTTATAATTTTTTTCTGATAAAATTCTACCTCTACTGAACTATTCTTGCTACTCGAGTTTATGAAGGAGAGATATATTATATAACGCACATGAACTATTGCGTTTTAACATGATTTGTACTATTCTGGATTAATGAGAGAGGTACATTATTACTACAATTTATTAAAACTTATATGTTATTTAGAATGCCCCCCGCCCCTTATTTGTGCTTAGGACCGTCGAGCGGCCGAGATTGTCGAGAAAGTATTTTCGGTCACTTGAAACAAATGATTAGTGTGAGAAGGAGCTCGCTGTCTCGTTCACTCTCAGCGCGTTGCAGGCAAGCACACGGACATGAGCTCGTGCTTAAATGTGTGGCTACTACTTTCGCCAGACCGTCGTCCGATTCTATGCCGTCAATGCAAAGTTCTTAGCTGAGTAGTCAGGAGCCTTAATGATTTAAATAGAGAGAACGCTTAATACGGTCGTGACCGTCAGTCGCAGTACTGTCGAACGCGAAGATGCTGACGGCACGTGTAATATGCTAGCGCTGCGATAATAAGAAACGAATAATGTCATACCCAGATATATAGTTTAAATATGCGTTTATTTTTACATATAACTTAATTTTACAATATATAGTTCTTACAATATTTATAAGGAGGAACTTTAATTTAATTTAATTTCAAATCGAATTTTAAGCATCTGCTTCTGATTAGCAATAAAATTTACTTTTCACATTGTTTACAATATTATCTAAAGCATAAACTATTAACTCACATTCTATATTTTTTATTATAGATTTTACACAAAAAATCCACAACATTATTATTAACATTTATTATTTCGATGATACCACTTAAAAGTGTTACAAAAAATTTTCATCTAAAAGTGTTATAAAATATTTATATTTTTCATTGACGATATGCATATACTGGTACAGCTTGGACCCAATATTCTCGACGCAATGTTCGAATTCAAACATGAAAAGCACGATTGACAGCATCATATACAAACATGTATCGCTCAGTGTTAATTTCACATCACGCTTTTTACGATTTCTATCACAAGATTTTGGCCCGATAATGATGAACGTACGATTGATTGCACGAATTGCTTAATATCCGCGCGTCTTTCGATGAAAAGTCGCCATATTGCATGAGGCAAGATTATATTGTTACCTTGGCTGTCGCCAATTGCAATTTCCACAATAGACATTGGTCCCACGACGATTCTAACGTCCAGGTATTTGTAAGCTGTAGGAGTCAGTGTAAATCTTCTTCTCAATATACAAGGTGTATGATGGGGTTTATTACAAAAAGATGCTATGCAAAAGAAAGT
>NW_011627682.1:136880-150095 GCF_000204515.1 Acromyrmex echinatior | reverse complement strand
GTTCCTTAATTTCCATTCAAATCATCCTCTGTGCCATAAAAAAGGCACCATCATCAGTTTTATTGACAAAATTATCTTATTATCACATCCACAATTCCAACAAAAAAATTTGATAGATGCTATTCATATTTTCTTAAATAACTGTTATCCTCTTCCCTTTATTTTCTCTACAATAGAATGCAGATTAAAATTTCATAAATATAACAAAGATACTACACACTATTCACGCAATAAAGACAAATATTTTACGATTCCTTATGTTAAATCTATTTCTGAAAGTTTTCTTTCAATCTCTAGTATGTTTCATTGTAAATTGGCCTTTTCTATTCCTAACACTTTAAAAAGCTTCATAAAGAGAGGAAAAGACGAGCTTAATTTCCTATCCAATCAGAATGTTGTCTACAAAATCTCATGTGATGATTGTGAAGCGATTATGTTGGTCAGACAAAGAGAAAATTGAACACGAGACTACACGAACATATCTCTGACATCAAAAAGAATACAGGTTCTCCTACTGTCATAACTGATCATCGAATCAATTTTGATCATAATTTCAAATGGAATGATGTGAGAATTTTGGACTGCGAATCTTCTTACAATAAGAGATTGGTGTCTGAAATGATTCATATTAAAAGACAGAAACAAGGCCTTAATAGACAAAACGATACCGAATCTTTACCCGATACTTATTTACAGATCATTCAATCTCTTTCTCCTTCTTGACTGCTTTCCCTTCCCTATCTTTCTCTTCTCTCCCTACTTTCTCTTCCTTCCACTTTATTCTTTCCTTCTTATTATTTTTTTTCTCCCTTCCCTTTCTAGTTTTCTATTTCAACCTTCTTGTCTTTATATGTCGTACTTTATATCTTAGCTTCTTAGAGAGATGATCAATTTCGATTCCAATTGCATTGCCTAATCGATAATACATCATTTCGACACATACATAAGGTATTTATTATAAATTTATTTGTTCTAAACTCATCATACAATGCATGTCGGCAATTTACTCTTTTTTTCTTATGTGCTTGTCTTATAATATCAAAGATAATTTTTGCCTCTTTCTTTTAATTTTGACTTATTATTTACGACTTATTTTGTACTTTTCTTTTTATTGTTTGCGACTCGATTTGTACTTTTCTTATTATTTTTATTTACTTCTACCGTTAATTTATTATTACAATTTATACTTGCTAACAGAACATGTTCGTCCTTATACACACATACGGTTCGGAGGAGCACATTTTTGTCAACTATAATCGTTTGTTTGATTTCCTCTCAATTTGGAGCGAGCTTTATAGTTAATTTGCGTCCGAATGCGAATTTTACTTAATTTCTTATGTTTTTATCTACGTTATAACTCTATTGTTAATTACCGTTATTAATTTATTTGTCACACTAATTTATTTGTCACATTGAAAATGATCCAACTACGATCGAAACGTTTGTTTTGTTCACCTTCTCATTGTCAAATTATATTTTACGTTTTTAATTTTGACATAGTTTTATTTCAATTTTTTTAACTATTTATACAGTTTGTCACTTTATATTTTAGGCTCGTAGCCCTTTTTCCTTTTTACTCATTTATATTTATTGAGCCTTATTATTTTTATAATTAAATTTATTTATATTAATTACATGTAATTTAAATTATTAAACTCTTTTTATTTATAATTTAATACATAAAAAAATAAAATCGGATGGAAACGAAATTATACTCTGGTGATTGTTAAATAAACATACTAAGCTAGAAAATGATAATGAAAAAGCGATTCATGCGGTTTATTCGTGATCTATCTCTATTTGTTCATAACTTTTTATACATAACAAAAAGAAATCGAATGGAAACAAAATTATACCACATTTTTTAACTAAGCTAGAAGATAATGATTTATTCGATTTCGATTTCCATTTGTTTATAACTAATATTTAACAAAAGTCTATTCAATTTCGATATTTAGCCAAAGAAGATCGGATGAAAAATAAATTTTACATAATACCTCGGTTTATGCGCGGTTTCAAAAAATTTTTTAAATCTATTTTTTAAAGATTCAACCTTATACAATAATTTTATTATAAAAGAATGGATTTAGAATAAAATTATATTTAATTTTTATTCATAGAAGAAATTAATAATCAATTCTAAGCAGAATCATAAGATTCATAACTCGTTCTCGCAAAACTCGTAAAAACTTATAACCAGTATTCTAATTGTATGCGTATGTATCATAAAACGTAAGATTATTCGCAAATATTTACGATTTCTGGTAAATCTTATGGTTAATAAAAAGCTGTTTGTAAAAAGATATAAATACTTCAAAATTTTTATAAATCTTACGAGAATATGTTCCGAACCTTACAATTTTGTTTAGAATTTAGATATAACTGTCAACGAAATAATAACAGGGTAATATGTGTATATATCTTAAAAATATTATATATATGCATTAATGAAAGTACTTCCCATCACTTGTAAAACGCTACGAATTAATTCCAACACCTAATATATAAAACCAATTACATAAATATATAAAAATATACAATAAATAAGGACTCTCAATCTTAAAAACAATAATTAGAACTTTAGAACAAGGCTAATGAGAGTCTAACGCTGATGTAAGAGCGAAGAATTAGGAGATGTAGATAATACTCAAGTATTGGCGGTGTCTTCATTTATTATATCGAATGTGGCATTTTGAAGTCATCTTCAGTGAAAAAGTAGAATATATATCGTTGAAAGTAAGTCACTCGCAGATTGGCAGAAATGCAGTAATCAATATGCTATATAAATTGTTACCATTTTACTGTTAGTTCAATAAAATCAGTAATACTCGTGTGACTCATCTCAATGAAAAAACAAAGAAATTCGCAAACATTGATTCAGAATTTTCATGAGATATAAATTAACACAAGTTGTTCCTCGGATTAATATCGTGTCAGTTCATTTTGACATGTCGTTTAAAATTGAATGTTACAAAGTAATAAGGGAACTTTTAAACAAGCAATGACAATAAATAATAATAAGAGAATCAACCTATAACTATTTTAAATCTTAATATTGTTTTAATGTGTTTAATAAGGAAGGAATAAGAATAATGCAAGCATTCTGTATCTGTTTTTAAATGAAATCCATTCTTCTGCATGTATATACGAAGTATTTCTAAATTTAAACGTTTATTGAAAAATCTTTCCTTATCAAGAATTTGAACATTCTCCCAATCAAATTCATGACTAAAACCAAGTCGGTGGTCTGTGATCACTGATTGGTTTTTGTTACTGCTGATGTTGCGATGCTCAGATATTCTCGTGGATAATTTTCGACCTGTTTGATCAACATACGACGCATCGCAGTCTTTACAAAGGATTATGTACACAACATTTTTATTAGAGAATTTTTGGAGAGTGTTCTTCTGTACTTTTATGAATTTATTAAGCTTATTCAAATTAAAGAAGGATAATTTTACGTTAATATTCTTCATAATAATAAAAAATTTTTCGGAGATCAATGAAACATAAGGTAGAACGAATCATGGAAGTTCTTTGATAGTAATATCGCTATCAACATTATTCCCTTTCGTCCGTAGTATGTGAAACAATATTTTTAGACGTGAATTGATGATGTTAAAAATAAAGTCAATCGGATAGTCATTATTTAATAAGATATTGATTATAAACTTCATGTTCTTGTAATGAAATTTAGGACTTGAAAGTAATAATGCTCTGTCAATCATTTCCATTATTACGTCTTTTTTCTGAGAATTTGGATGTGTTGAAAGATAATTCAAGATAAGTCCAGAGAGAGAGAGAGAGAGAGAAAAAGTAGATAGTTGTGAAACCAACATTCGAATTCCAACATTCTTTTCTCATTAATAATGATTGTCAAGTTTAAAAAATTAATTTTATTTCCACCCACTTCCATCGTAAACTGTAACCTTGGGTGCCAAGAATTAAAATTTGTAAGTATTTTATGAATTTTGCTAGATGGTATAGCCATAACGATGTCATCTACATATCTAAAATAAAATGGGATATAAATACTTATCTTCTTTAATACATCCATCTCTGGATACTCTATCACTAAGTTAGCAATAATCGGAGAGCCCATTGGAATACCAAATTTTTGCTTAAAAAACTCCCCATTAAAAGTAAAGTACGCTGAATTCAAAACAAATTCCAGAGCATTCAGAAATTCTTTTTTCGAAATCAACATCGATCTTTCGAGATATTTCCATCTCTTGGCTACATATTTCCTAACTAAATCTAATGGAATGTTGGTAAACAATGAAACTACATCGAGGGAAATTAAAATCATATCATTATCTAAAACAGTGTCCTGTAATTTTTGTACAGGGTCCGGCAAAATGATCTCCCACATTTTGCATCGCCACTGTCCCCGAACCACTGAAGAGAGCGGGAGCTTAGCGTAGTCGGTTGGTAGCTCGCGCCTTGCCATTTCAGTTGTCGTCATGAATTGGACCGGCGAGCATCGTGCCTTCGTTATCGAAATATTTATGAAAAGTAACGAATCTGTGATTACGACGCAAAGAACTTTTCGTACTCACTTCGCGCTTGGTAGACATGTTCCAGATCGCAAAACAATACTGTTGTGGGTTTCAAATTTTAGAGCTACAGGTTCAGCTTTAAAAAGAAAATCAACTGGTAGACCCAGAAGTGTTCGGTGAAAAGTTGCAGCTGTAAGAGAAGCAGTTGAACGATCTCCTAGCCGTTCAGCTGTTAAACATGCCTCTGCTTTGCGTTTGTCAGATCGTTCTGTGAGAAGAATTTTACACGCCGATCTGAAGTTCCACCCATACAAAATGATGATCGTGCAAGAACTTAGTGAACGGGACTGGGAAAATTGCAGAGCATGCTCCAACGATATTCTTCAAAACGTCCCACAAAATGCTCTTTTAATAACGAGTGACGAAGCTCGTTATTAAAATGGTATAGCATAAATTTTCAGTTAATAAAAATAAAATCTAAATAGCATTTACAATGGCGTTTTTATTAAAGATTAAAATGTGGGAGATCATTTTGCCGGACCCTGTATTAATTGAAAATTATTGTTAATATGACTAATCGGTTTCGGTGACCTTCTTGCAATTATTTCATGTAAAAAAGTAGCTAACGGATATAATGGACTGTCCAAAAATGAAGTTATAATCCGCGAGGGACAATCTGATTTATATTTTTTTGAGCATAAATTCTAGGTAGTATGCCGTCAGTGCAAAGCAGCTTCTTATAAGTGTGATCAGTAATGAAATTCTTTTTTCTTCCAATGCACAAGCAATTCTTTAGTCCTTCTGATAAGAGCATTGATGGGATTCTTCATTTTAATATAGGTTTCTATGTGATTTAACGTCCTCATAATTATTGAGGTATATTCTACTTTGTTCAAGGCCACGGTGATTGCCTTTATCAGCTTTTGAAAATGATGTTGCGATTATTTTTCATAAATTATAGATTATAAACTTCATTTCCTTCATTTTAAATCACGACATAAAATGAAATTTAGTAACCATAAATGAATTTTAGTAACCAATTTATAGTCAGAATTTTAAAAATTGAATTGAATGATGTTTACAGATCTGTCGACCATTCCAAGAAACAAATTTTAATTTTCAGAAGAAAAATTCAGGAACATATTCCTTTACCATATTAGTAGCTCCTTTTTTATTAAACAAGAACATACCTTTTAACATCTTTTGAAACTAGAAGAAGAAAAACTATCGAAAAAAAAACTTAGATTCTTTTAAAAAGTAAAAGGAGAATTTATAGTGAATTAACACCAATTCATTATAGAGTATGGATGAACAATAAAATTGACAATCTGGTCAATGAAAGTTGTTTCGACCATCCCAAGAAATATCCAGTTTCTTTTGCAGTTGGGGGAAAATTTTCTGTTCCTTCTGGTAACAGTATTGAAGTAGTGATGGAGTTCTTCAAAAATATAGAAAGTAATATGAAGAAAATCAAGCCACATGAAATTTTGAGTTAGAAATCTAATTATTCTAATTAAAAAAAATTTTTATCAAGCTTCATTAAGAATAATAATACCTCAAAAAAGTTGAAAATTTTGATCAATAAAACAGCTCAATTTATGAAAAATAATACATTTATTCTTGTTACTTTTTAACCATGTTTGGGATATTATTTTCACTGAAGCTTAATATTATCAAAATATTACAAAGTATGCATTGGCCATCTTATCTGATTTTTAAAGAAAAGATGACCATGATATTACGGGATAGTTGACCATATGTTTTACGTTTAAAAAAATCAAACAACTTTATTTTGTAAGAAAACGAAACAAAGATTTCTATAATTTAAAAAAAAAAACAAATTTTATGTATGTCTATTACTTAGTTTTTGAAATGATTTTCCCACACATTTGACAAACATCAACAAATGATGTACACGTTTCATGTAGCCACCGTTTGCAACGAATGCATTGAATCCAATCTACTTTTTTTGTAAGCTCATAATCCTCTTCACATCCAATACATACATTTAATAGAATACTACCTGATACATATAATTTAACGTTCATTTCTCATTTCCACGGCTACTCCCTGATATAGTATGAATGATTTTCTTCTGAGTTTCTTTAGAAGATTTTCTAGTTTTTATAATAGGTTTTTTTGACCGTATTTTTTAGTTTTAATTATTTAATGTTTTCAGAAGACGTTAAATGAACAGTTTGATCGTTTCGTCATTTTAACACACGATCTTTCGTTGTAGATGGTACTGGAGAAACTTCATTTACAACTTTTGTAGGAGAAACAATAACAGATTGTATATTTTGGTCAACATTATGAAGTTCGAATCAACAATATCAATATTTTGTATATCCTGTGGAATTAGCTGTATTAATTAACTCAACTTTATTACAATCATTTTCTAAAGAAACTGTAAATAACGAGGAAATTGTTGATATATTATCATCAGAGTTGACAGAGTTGACAAATGTATAGTCAAGAATTGCGGTTAAAAGGATAAATTCCGATAGCTCTAAATCCCGAAATAGCATTTGCTGGTGTTGCTGATTTGCCCCAGGTTTCATTTAATAGTTCTCCAAATTGTAATCATGTAAGTTTTCGGCCAGGATGATTTGTCAGCCATTTAGAAGCAGCATGAAAAAAATTAGTTTTTATCGATTTAAAAACAGCACGATTTAAAGGCTGTAAATAATGTGTCGTGACTGGGAAGACAAATTAATAAAATGCGTTCGGATTGAGCGAATTCAAGCATTTCAATAGAATTACAATGAGAAGAATGGCCATTTAGTATAAAAGCTAAATTCCTACTGGTTTTCGAGGAAGAAAGTGCATTCTAAGCCAATCAAAAAATAATGTCATGTTTATACAGGATGATTCAAAACAAACTTCTGTCCTTAAAATGTCGTTGTCTCGAGTTAATTCTGAGACGATTTTTCTTCTTCAAAAATTTTGTTCGATGCTTAGTTATTGAATTATTAAGAGAAATAGTTAACCAATCACGGGTCAAATACAAGAGGTAGGCAGGGACGATGCAACTCACCGTCAGACGTGGGTGCTTACGCGAGACGATTGCTACGATCAACTTGATGATTTCACACAATAATACGCGCATACACATTAGTACATTTTTAAAACAGAAATATCATCTCAAATTAGGAATGCAAGATTCTCTCTCTCTCTCTCTCTCTCTCTTTCTCACTCACTCGCTCACTCACTCACTCACTTACACTCATTCACTCACTCAATCACTTAGACACTCACTCTTTTATTTACCATGTCAAGATGATTTAATAATTCCAAATTTCTATGAGAAAGACTGGAATTCCGATGAACTTCCTGATAGAATTCCAAACTGTGGACTTCCAAACAATTAAGTGTTTCTTTTAATAAATTTAAATAATCACGCACAACACTAACTGTATACCTACTCGATCTATTATTCATTCGTTTAAGAAAATGAGAAATTTATTAATGAAATTGAATTAATCGCTATCAATCACTGCCGATTAATTATTTAATAACGGCGAAAATCGTGAGAAGAAACATATGTTTTCGTCATACAACATACATTTACGAAGAAACGTATGTACATACAACATGCGTTTACTTGACGATAGCAAGCAGTCGACTGACTACTAATAAATCTATTAATTAATCACTATCGATCACTGTCGATTAATTGTTTGGCGATCAAAAACCGCGTATAAAAGCGCACGTTAGGGGAGACCGGAGCTAATAGACTCATTTTTCAGTTTCGAATTTTTACAGACAAAATTAAGAGTCTTATTGAAAAAATGAATTCTACACCAGTTACTACATATGTTTGACTACCTAATAATATTTTAATAATAAAAAAAAACTGATAACTTATATAAAAAAAATGCATTTTTTTAATGCATTCCATCTGATTCAACTAGCCCTGGGACCGGGGTAATTCGATTAAGATTATTAAAATAAAGATTAATGTATTTTAAGCTATTAGGTGTACAAAAAAGTTCTGAGCTTTAGATTTGATACAACCGAAATAACAATTTAAATTTTATATATCTTCCCGCCCTTTTGCGGTTTTAAAGCGTTAACATTTGACCTTCTAAAATGCCATACGGTTTGGCGTTTGATGCACATAACCTCAAAAATCAGTAGTGTTCACGATGGCAATAACAAAAGAGCATATTCGATTTTCCATTCACTTCGCGTTTCATCTGAAGAAAAATGCTGCTGAAGCCACTGCAATGATTTTGCTGCATATGGAGAGAACGCTGTAAGTCATGCTACATGTAAAAGACGGTATCAAAAGTTTCGCCAAGGAGATTTCAGTCTTAAAGATGAATCGCGTGCTGGACGCCCTGAAAAGATTGAAACGAACGAATTGCAAGCACTGCTGGATATAAACTCTGCGCAAACTGAAAAGGAGCTTGCATAACAGCTTGGCGTTACGCAGCAAGCCATTTCCGTACGATTACATACGATTTTGATTGAATTTTACAAAAAAAAGCTCAGAACTTTTTTGTACACCTAATACATCTTTGGCTACATATTAATAAAACTTTTATAAAAATATATTTTAAACACAAACATTCGCTTTGCAGGGCAAACAATACTTCTTTTTGCAAAATTTGTTGATTTCATGCAAAAACACGTTGAAGCCTAGTTTTCGATTGGTCATGAGGGAACTAAACTTTTACTAAACATTTACTACTGCGGAACATCTCTTTAAAGAAATAAAATTTTGAGTAAGTATTATAAGAGTCGTCACTAAATGAGTCATACAGTTCTATATTGTGGTTAGTCCACTATCCCCATCCGTTCGTTTTTTAAAAACAATAACAATATACGATACACATAACAGAGACACATAAACAAAAAAAATCTGTTGGACTTTATTAAGTAAGAACTACACTTACTATCTAAGTAGAACTTAAATATCTCAGACAATCATATACGATAATAAAACAAAAATTTTAAAAATAAAAATATTTATTTAGGTGTACAATTTTTTAAAATTGTGACATAACTTCTATCATAGATGTGTTCGCAACAAGATGTTACAGCAGACTTAGTCGCTGCTGCGTGCTCAGACACGTTTACGCATGTCTCGCGTGTTTTATTTTTAATGTAGCCTCAATTATTCTATTTACCCCTATATTCAACTGACCTCTTCCCTACTATTATATGACACACATTACTCGACGATGGCAAGCAGTCAACTGACTTTAATAATGAATCTATTAATTAATCACTATCGATCACTGTAGATTAATTGTTTGGCGTTCAAAAACCTCATGTAAAAACACACGTTACTATTATACAACACGCGATACTCGACGCGGCAAGCAGTCGCGCACTGATCTTATTAGTTATGGTTGAACAGTCAAATGCACGCAAATTCACATGATTATAGTGTAATCTGACTTATCGACTTAATTTTATATTATGAGTTGATAAGTTAGATTACTACGACCAAGAAAGATTCTTCATAAGTGAAGTATCACTGTTTTTATCGTTAACGAGTGATTAATTGAAACGTCACAAAAATTCAAAATGTGACAATTCCAATTACAAACGATGAAAGATCAACGATGAAATAATACTGCTATATTACTCGTTTTTTGCAGAGTTAATATTTCCCGCACGTTTCTCTTATTTTTTTTTCTTTTTTCTTTGCCTTACGAAAAATATTGCAGATAGAAATGTATTAGTCGCCCTAAAAAGAGTGAATTGCTTCCGATCATCTTGAAAAGAACGAATTGTTTTGAAAAGAGCGAATTGCTTTGGACGCTCTGAAAAGGAACAAAAGAAAAAATTTTATAAAAAAATGTTCAAAAGGACCACGATCCATCATAATGCAAGCTTGTATCCACGCGTCTCAACAAATTTCTTTGTATATTTTCCATAACATCCTTTTCGATAGTCCATATGGCATATCACAATCTTATTTCTAGATCTTCAGGAAGCGTTTTATAAATTAATTCCTTGTAATAGCCTCAGAAAAAGAAACTCAGAGCATTGAGGTCTGGAAATCTTGCGAGCCAACGTATTAGCTCGTATCGTCTTAGAACATTCACTGTTTTAGAAACTGCTCGTTCAAATAAGCTATCAAAATTCTAGCATTATATGACCTAGACTCGTCTTGCTGAAAAATTAATTTATTCGTTTCTAATAGTGAAATATTTTCTAAAAAACCTGGCAAATTATTTCTTAAAAATTCGACGTGTATGTTACGCCGTTTAAAATATCTGGGAGAATAACGGGACCTAATATTTCAGTTCCCATAATTTCCGAGCAGATATTAATCTTCCAACGTGTTTGAAAGTTCCTCAATCGCGTAACTCTCGAATTTTCCTCTCTCCATAAATGCATGTTGTGAGAGTTTAATTCCTTCTCATGTAAATAGCGATTCGTCGCTAAATATTACACGAAAAGGAAATCTGGGATCTCGATCTACTTTTAACTACTACTTTTTTCTACTTAAAAAGTTTTCGCAAAATCTCCTTCTTAGAGGATAATTTTCTTCTCTCAAATGTTGCACGGGGGTGTAATAAAATGCCTGCAATTTTTCTTCTTTCAATATCCTTTGTATAGTTGAATATAATAAATCTTATTCTCGAGCAATAATCCGAATACAAAAAGAATAATTCGTGCTTTTGAACAAAAAGCACTGAAATAAGTATTCGGATTATTGCTTGAGAGCACGTTTTATCATATTCAACTATACAGAGGCTATTGAAAGAAAAAAAATTGCACGGATTTCATTACATCCCCGTGTAACATTTATAAAAAGAAGATTATCCTTTAAGAGGGAGATTTTACGAAAACTTTTTAAGAAAAGTAGATCGAGATCCCAGATTTCCTTTTCGTGTAATATTTAGTGACGAATCGTTATTTACACAAGAAAGAATATTAAATTCTCACAACATGCATTTATGGAGTGAAAAAAAATCCGAAAGTTACACAATTGAGAAACTTTCAAACACGTTGGAAGACTAGATTAATATCTGATCGGGAATTATGGGAACTGAAATTAGATCCCGTTATTTTCCCAGATATTTTAAACAGCGTAACATACGTCGAACTTTTAAGAAATAATTTGCTAGATTTTTTAAAAGATATTCCAGTACTAGAGAGGAACAAACTAATTTTTCAGAAAGACTGCGCTGGACCACATAATACCAGAATGGGATCCAATTTTGGAAAATAAAGTTGTATGCTTTAAAAATTATTTTTATATATTACATATTGAATTAAAAGAATTTATAATATGGACACAAGATTTTAATCATAAATAATGTTGTTAAAAATTAATAAAAATGCTTGTAAAAGAAGTAGGAAGGAAATGCTCTGTGATTGGCTGAGACCATACATGACGTCAGAATTCGATACTTTCAAACATTTTACGAGATAATATATCGGTTGATTTTTTTGAAATAATTACAATTATTATTTATATTTGCAATATCGGTATTATGTCTCGAAAAAATCAAATCAGGTTCGTTCAAGCATAGTCGGATAACTTACCTAAAGTAACTGTATTTCCGATAATTTTGGATTTTTTTTCCCCAAAGCGAAGTGTTCAATATTGTAGAAACTCGCGGTGTAAAATCTAAAGGTAAGTATGTGCAACATATTATATGTATTCATCAAATAGATATGCAGGTTATATAATGAAATGGCATATATTAAATAATAACATACTTATTTATTTCATACAGTGAAATTCTAACCTTATATTCTAACTTTATTATGTACTCTATTTTGCAAATATAAATATTTTAGAGCTAAAGGTGAAAAACTACGGAGATTCTGCAGTTGGATTTGTAAAAATTAAAGCAAGAAGGCTGCTTCTGTTACATTCAAGGGAAAGTGTGTCCCGAGCATAGAGTCAATAGCAAACTGTATTCGATATCAATGCTCGTCGACGAGGAAAATGAAAAAGTTGAATATATTAAATGCGATGACTGTGCAACTTCAGCAGGTATATTGAAATTAATGTTAATAAGAAATAGTAAATTATATATTAACTGTGCAATGTTATGGTTTCAGGTGGTTGTAAACATATCGTATTTATTATGTGGGTTCATCATCGAAGCGAAGAGCCTGAACCGACTGTTATTACAAAACACATTAGTTTCCTTATTGGAAAAAATCTCGGCTAGCACAAATTGGAGCTAATGTGAAAAGTATGAGAGCAAAAGATTTATTACCATTAAAGCCTGTTTCAGTCCTTCCAAACAATGATGGATTTTTGCAGATCCTATTGCGCGAAATGGAAAAGATAAAATTAAAAGTAATATAAAAGGCTCTGTAGTAATAAGCAAAGGTAGTATAAAAGAAGGGCAACGAGCCAATGACGCAAATAAAAAATTATAATTCAGCTAAGAAAACTTAATACAAAAACATTTAAAATACAATAAAATGAAACAAACGTTTCAACTCCAATTGAGTCATTTTCAATGCCATCATACAATAATATAAATGTCGTTCTAAATTGAAAATTAATACATAATCTTACAATATTCTTAAAATTAACAAATAATTCTTTCCTCTTTCGGTGTAATACGCTGTGAGTCATTTTTATCAAGAATTAACAAAGTCATAAGAAAGTTCTGGAAAAGTAACCGTATACAAAAATAATTAATATTAATCATATAAAAATTAAAAATATGATGATATACCTTAGTAAATCTGTTAAAAGTCCCATAATACACAACAAGAAAAAAAA
>NW_011627682.1:93501-136323 GCF_000204515.1 Acromyrmex echinatior | reverse complement strand
AAACAAAATATCTTATCCACGGCCCCATAAATCACACCTCTTTTATGACAGAGCGGGTGGTGTGAATGGAAATTAAGAAATCTGCCGGAAAAGGTTGCTCTACGGTAAATATCAAAAATGAGATTCCGTTCATCGATAATTATCATCGTATCTAAATAACTTATTCTTCCATCACCTATCTCCATGGTGAACTGTAATCTAGTATGTAATGAATTGAAAACATCCAAAATATCATAAATACTTTCAGAAGGAGCGGCTAAGATAATATCATCGACGTATCGGTAGTAAAACAACAAACGACAAGGCAGCATTCCAATCGCCATCTTCTCGAAATCCTGCATAACAATACTTGCAACAACCGGTGACAAAGGTGAACCCATTGGGGTCCCAAAAATCTGTTTATATATTTTTTTATTAAAAATGAAAAAAGTCGAATTCAGAACCATACGAAAGGCTATCAGAAACTCGTCCAAAGGAATCTTAGTTTTCTTAGATATAGCATCCCACCTCACAACCACACTATCAGATGAGGAAAAGATAAAATTCAACTGCCAACTTTCAAGACATTTTATACAATTCAAATCAAAACAAAGATCTATCAGTGCATGCGTTAATGTTACGATTTTGTAATACTAATACGTAAAAATAGATAATTTTTTAAGCTTTGCAAGTATCGAAATGACTATATGATCTTTGGAAGGATACGATAGATCAAAATCAATCTACAATGTGGAAAGAATTAAAATATATACAGAATAACAGCATCTCGAATTTACGAAATTGCACATTGTAAAAAACCGCAAGTCACTTTAGTTGAAGAAATAATTAGTGCTCTTAAAATAAGAGATATCGATGCAATGGAAAGAGGAAGACGCTTGGAACTGGAAGTATTAAAGATATTGGAAGAAAATTTGCAAACTCGATTACATCGCACTGGATTACTGTTGAATCCTAATTTTCCTATAATTGGTGCTTCTCCTGACGCAGTAGAAGAAGATTTTGTCGTGAAAGTAAAATTTTCTGTAAGTGAGATACATTACAAAAGACCAGCGCATAGGATTAAAATTTTTTGCACAAATTTAATTGCAAATGTTTATGAAAAACATTAAAAAAGGTTATTTTTATATGGCGAAACATCGCAAGAGATTGTAACTTGCGTACAGTACGGTGAAACATTTGTGAAGGAGATTATACAAAATGATGACTTTTTGGATAATAAAATATTTTTCCCTTACTTCTCAATGGAAAGAAAAATGTGAATAGAAAAATAATATGGATAAATATATGTAATATGGAATATAAATAAAAATGAAAGTATTTTCAAAATTTATTGTGCTATAAGCGGTAATTGAATATTAATTAATTAATCCTTCAGCCAATGATTATATCATCTATCGTCTAATAATTCATAATGGATTGAAGAATGAGGCTTCAGAATAAATTCTCTTATTCTTCTAATGACTCTTTCTACGTGAATTCTTAAGCTAGCAATCCGACGAGTTTCTAGCACTTCATTCTTTGTTAATTTTAAAATACTCGATACACTCGGCAGTCGAATAAGAGTACACTTTCCTTCTTAGAAGATATTCAATATTCTTAAAGCCTCGATCAGCTATGATCATCACAGTTTTCCGGTAGCTTATTTAAATATTGACTCTGTTCAACGATAATAGCATTGGACGTTCTTCCACAAAAATCGTCGAATATGAAATCAAATCATCCGCTGACATAGATATTAAGTACTTTAATGTATTCATTTTTTGTATCAGATCAAGTTACACTTTGATTCACCGTAGATCTAGGCTTCTGAATTTTAATTCCTAAACAATCGATTATTGATTGAACATCATTGTATCGAGCACGAAATGGTAAATTTATTTTTAAAGACTGTTTTGAAGGCCAAACTATTAATTGTTTAAATAATGCTAAAATAGGAAGAGTTCTTCGAAAAACAGCACTTGCATTATTAGCACTAACTCCAAATTCATTGCCAAGTCTTGCAAAAGTATCATTTAATTTAATTTTATAAAGTGTTAAGCAAATTTCTTCTGTTGTAATTTCTGTTTTTGACTTAATAATTTTATTAAAAAGAAAGTATCATTCGAAATACCCAAATACATTTTTGGTTTATTTATAATAAGTGTCATTTTTTAATTTCTCGCAAATTTCTTCTGTTCATACATATTTTGTTTCACTATCTCTTTGTTTGTTTCTTCGTATGGTAGATATTCACCATCGTCGCAGTCGTTAAGTGTATCATCATGATTACTTGTTATAGTAGTACTGGTTGTCGATGAAGATTATATCACTTTTTGCTTCTATTGAATCATGTATTTCTGTTCTGTTACATAACAAGCATCTAGCTTAACAGTTTTTGTACGTATTTGCTATGCATTACTTTTCGAACTTGTAGCAAATTTTGCTTGAATGCCGATGTTCTTGTATTTTGAAGATTATTTAAATTACTTTCGATGCTCTTATCTTCAATTGATGAAGAATTATCTACAAGTTCATTATAAATATTATTCAATATTATATTATGTAATTCAACTATATGTAAAATATAATCATCAATCTATAATTACCAATATTGACGTCTGGCTCTTTAGTAACAGATTTATCTATTATGTGTCCACAAGCCTTATCAACCGATTTAGTTTGTAGGATTTCATTTAAATTTTCTATTTTCTGACATTTTAGAATTCCTGGACGTTCACGTTTTAAATGATAACGTTGTCTATCAAGTTGACCATCAAATATTGTAGGCAATACTCCTTTTCTTAGTCGTACAGATGTATCTGGATCAAACCATACTCTCATATAGTTCTCTATATCCTCTTGCAACTGTAAATTGAATTGTGAATTATGTTTTGTTAACTAATTTTAAAAATAATATTTAAACTTACGTAAAAATAATTTTCACAGCAAAACATGCTGATATTTAATGATATAGACAAAGCATCGTCGCGTCTTGCGATCTCGAACCATTTTTTCCTCATATTTTCTTTTGGCATCGATACAAATACTTTTGAAGGCGTGGAAACAGTCGTACTTTTACATAAGGGAACAAAGCACCACTTGTATAACATTTTTTCGTTATCTTTTGCATGTTTTCACTCATTTTGAAATGTTTGTAAGGCAGCTGTATCGAATTATGACGTCACGTCATAATTCGGCGCGTGAAAATAACTGTGTTTAACATGCTTGTAATTTTTAATACAATAAAAATAACACATTTAATTATTTTTAATGCATATTGTGATTGTATTATAATAATTGTTTTTAGCATTTCAACTTTCATTTAAAGTGAAAATTTAAAAATCGTGGAGGATCCTATTGTGACGGCTTATTTAAACGAGCAATTTTTGAGACGGTGGATGGGACGGTATGGGCCAATACGTTAGCTCGCAAGATCTCCAGACCTCAATCCTCTGGATTTTTTTTTCTGGGGCTATTGCAAAGAGTTAATTTATAAAACACTTCTTGAAGATGCAGAAGATCTAGAAACAAGATTGCGATATGCCATATGGACTATCGAAAAGGATGTTATGGAAAATATACAAAGAAATTTGTTGAGACGCGCGCATACAAGCTTGCATTATGATGGATGGTGATTCTTTTGAACATCTTTTATAAAATTTTTTCTTCCATCCTTTTCAGGGCGTCTAAAGCAGTTCGCTCTTTTCAGCATTCAAAACAATCCTTTCTTTTCAAGATAATCGAAAGCAATCCGCTCTTTTTAGGGCGACTAATACGCTTTTACCTGGAATATTTCTCATAAGGCAAAGTGAAAAAAGAAAAGAATGAGAGAATCTTGATAAAAATTTTTCTCAGAATTTTTCATATAATTTTTTAGAATTTCTACATAATTTTTCAGAATTTCTCTATGATTTACTCTATAATTTACTAATAATTTTCTCAAATTTTTTATACAAATTGGAACATTTCTCAGAAAATCTACATCTTTTCTCAGAATTTTTTATATATGTTAATTATGAAATATCATAAGATTTTTAAGATTTTTTTGTAAGTATAATTTCTGATGAAATGTTACAAAATCTAAAAAATTTAAAAATACTTTTTAAAAATTATGGGATGAAAAATTTCAAAATATTTCAGAATTCACTTGTATGAGAAGTTCTGAGAGAAGATGTGAACTTTCCGAATATTTCTGAATATTTCTGAAAAATGTTCCATTTCGTATAAAAATTATGAGAAAAATTTTCATCAGAAAAAGAATATTAACGAAGAATATGCGAAGAATATTAACTATGCAAAAACGAGTAACATACAATATTAGTTCATTATTGATTTTTTATCGTTTGCAATTGGAATTATTACATTTTGAATTTTTGTGACGCTTCAATTAATCATGCGTTCATGTAAAACAGCGATACTTCAGTTATGAAGAATCTTTTTTGGTCATAGTAATCTAACTTAACCCGTAATAAAATTAATGCATTAAGTCGATATAATGCATAAGTCAGATTACACTATGATCATGTGAATTTGCGTGCATTTGACTATTCAACCATAATCAATAAATTCAGTGCGCGACTGCTTGCCATTGTTTGCGTATTGTGTAATAGTAACGTGTGTTTTTACACGCCGTTTTCGATCGCCAAACAATTAATCGACAATGATCAATAGTGATTAATTAATAGATTTATTAGTAAAGTCAGTCGACTGCTTGTCGTCGAGTAACGTGTGTTTTTCTATCGCCAAACAATTAATCGACAGTGATTTATAGTGATTAATTAAGAGATTTAGATTTATTAGTAGACAGTCGACTGCTTGCTATCGTCAGGTGTGTTGTATATACGTATGTTTCTTCGTAAAAGTATGTTGTATGATGAAAACATATGTTTCTTCTCATGATTTTCGCCGCAATTAAATAATTAATCGGCAGTGATTGATAGTGATTAATTCAATTTCATTAATAAATTTCTCATTTTCTTAAACGAATGCATAATAGATCGAGTAGGTATACAGTTAGTGTTGTGCGTGATTATTTAAATTTATTAAAAGAAAAACTTAATTGGAAGTCCACTTGGAATTCTATCGGAAAGTTCATCAGAATTCCGGCTTTTCTCATAGTAATTTAGAATGATTAAATCATCTTGACATGGTAAGTAAAAGAGTTAGTGAGTGCGTGAGCGAATGAGTGAGAGAGAGAGAGAGAGAGAAAGAGAGAGAATTTTGTATTTCTTTTTCAATAATGTATTAATGTGTGTGCATACTATTGTATGAAACCATCAAGTTGATCGTAGCAATTATCTTGCGTAAGCATCCATATCTGACAGCGAATTGCATCGTCCCTACCTATCTCTTGTATTTGACTCGTGATTGGCTAATTATTGGTTATTTCCCTTAATAATTTAAAAACTAAGCATTGGACAAAATTTTCGAAGAAGAAAAATTGTTAGGGAAAGGACCGTGTTGTCCTTGTTGTATTAAGTGGAACGCGGTTTTCTCTTCGTTAGAGACCTGTGTCTCGTGCCCTGTGGCTTGTCGACGATCTGTGTCGCTTGCCCTGTGGCCACACCCGATGTGATTCGGCAGCGCGTAATAAATGAGGCAGTTTACTTTGTGAGAAAATATTTTAATGCATCTTAGGTTATAATTCGCGCTATATAATATCAAAAGGCCGGCTTGCTCACCGATCACGCACGTGAACATGAGAGGATGGTCGCACATACAACAATGGCGAGTAACACAACGGATTCGCTCGCAGGCAGCATAGTCGCGCGCATGCCCTCCCCTTCGGTGGACCTTACCAGCGCCACGGGAATGCTGTTGTCATGTCGGTAAGCCGACGTACTGGTATTAGATCGGCTGAGCTAGATATTAACAAGCGCTTATATTAACAAGCGCCAACATATCGCCGCCCTTGAAAGGATCACCTTTCAATAATTACAAATGAATGAAATTGATAACCAAAATAACATCATATTTCAAACGATGAAAATATTAGGTGTTGGAATTAATTCGTAGCGTTTTTTAATGAAAGAATGTTATTTATTTCACATGAGCATTAAAAAATACATTAATGAAAGTACTTCCCATCACTTGTAAAACGCTACGAATTAATTCCAACACCTAATAATAATAATAAAAAATGAACATAGACAATATGAGTTGCATAGAAAACGTCAAATTTAAAATGTCATAACCAGATTTTAGTTTTCAATTGGAAGTAGACAGAGACGAGTAATAGGTCGTTTGCAACTGCCGTTAACAGTACGCATCGTGACAAGGCACTTGTTATGTTCCTGGCATTGGTGAAGGTACTCATGTGTCCACCGCTTTCACAAGTGCTGACGTAATAGTTGTATATATTGCCATCGTGAGAGATTTACAGGTACCTCGCCCAGAGATGGCTCGAGATAAGCTGTGAGAGATGTACCACTAAAAAGTGTCCCGGAGTTAGAGAGGTGAAGTCATTGGGGTCCACTGAAAGAGGAATGAGCGGACATGAGTTCAATATTGTTTCAATCTGGATGAGTAATGTTTCCAGAGCCTCGCGTTTCAGATTGAAATTCTTTGTAATGCGAGCCAAATGTCGCTTGGTCGCTTTCACGGCAGCTTCCCATAGACCTCCATAGTGGACCGAGGTGAGATAAAGTGCCATTGAACTCTCAAATTTAGGATCTGATCCTATGTTGTTGAGTTGACTTATTACGAAGTAGATCTCTTAATTCGCTTAATTCGCGTTCAGCGCTGAAGTTTAATCCGTTGTCATAAAAGATGTTTGAAAAGCAACCTCTTATTGCTACGAACCGCTTGAAGACATTTAGAAATGCTTCTGACAAGTTAGACGCTAACTCGATATGCATTGCCTTGGTGGCTAAACAAATAAAAATTGCGATGTAGCATTTCACCAGCTTAGTGATTCTTCTAGCACCTTCCTTGTAATAGAGATGGCCGGCATAGTCCACTCCACATTGATCAAATATTTTTAAAGAAGTTTTAACCCGCGGTTCCGGTAAGTTTTCCATAATAGCGGAAGCGAGTTTTGGCGAACTCTTGAAACAGACGATGCATTTCCTTAGAATTTGTCGAATGACTTACGCGCTGAAATGAGCCAGTACTCACTGCGGCTAGAGTAGCTTGCGGTACGACATGAAAGTGTCGTTTATGCTCGTGTACCACAATTAGGCGGGAAAATGAATGATTTCCAGGCAACAGCATAGGATGTTTGGAGGCATAAGGAGGATTCTCTTAAACGACCTCCGACACGTAAGATGCCAGAATCATCAAGAAATGGATTTAATTTTAAGATAGGACTGTTTGTGGGAACAGCCTTGTGATTGCTAAGTGACATTATTTCATTTAAAAAATGCTTCGCTTATATTGATTAGACGATAAATTGCCTGTTATTGCTCATTAAAAGATATAGATGGAATATCCTTATTCTGCAAAGATGAGACCTCTTAAGGTTGGTCAGACAAATCCTTCGAACCTTTGGATCTTTTTATAAAACGAATCATGTACGCAAAGACTCGAATGAGCTTGTTAAAGTTTGAATATGTTTGAATATGATAGAATATGTTAGGTTCTTGTGCACTAGCGCTTACTGCGGATAGCCTTAGGTTTTCATTCAGGGATATCTTCGTTAGTTATATCTGCAGGAAGAGCCCTTTGAGGCCAGCTCTCTCTGTCACGCCCCAGCCAGGAAGGCCCCGATCAGATTTCTAATTGAACTAGGGAACCCGGCATGATTCTCTGGGACAATGGATCCGCAGGATTGTCATCACTCAGAACGTGATTTCACTGGTGAATCGATGTTAATTCTTGTATCTCACCAATGCGGTGTGCTACAAAAGTCGACCATGATCGACTGCACGATTGCAACCACGATAGTATTGTACAGTTGTAGAATCTGTCCATAAATAAATGGATGTTATTGGATACGTAAGACATTTGGAGATTTTGTAGATCTTGATAAGCCGAGCTAGTAGCAATGCACCACATAATTCGAGGCGCGGAAGTGACAAACTCTTTAATGATATCACTCTAGATGTGGAGCAAAATAGGTGTGTGCAATAAGCACCATTGATTGAAGTGGAGCGTAAATAGATGCATGCTCCGTATGCAATTTCGCTAACGTCTGAGAACCTATATAGTTCCAAACGAGATGTTGTTCTGTAGTTGTGACAAGACGAGGAATGTGTATGCAGTTTCCTGTAACTCCGTTTCAAAACGCTTCTATTTGGTATGTAATTCTAAGGGAATCAATTCATCCCAATCAAACTTGAATCGTCAGAGATCCTGCATGATGGATTTGACGAGTAATGTAATTTGACCCAACAGTCCCAGTGGATCAAAAATGAGAGATATGCGCGATAAAATACTTCGTTTGGTAGGTGCCTTAAGAGGAGGCAGATTGATGGACGAATATTTGATACGTTTGCTCGGCAGTCCCATGCAATGCCTAACGTTTTTTTCTCGGCGTTTTTGTCTGAGGATAAAATAAATTCTCTTGGATCGCCGGAGGAGTTCTGATCCTGAAGGCTAAGAGCATTGGATGACCATTTTCTAATCTCTCGAATTTTCCGTCCTGCAGCAATGCAATGATCTTGACGGACAGAGCTTCGTCTACTGAATCGGCCCCCGTGACGAGATCATCTACGTAAAAATCTCGCAATGCTATTTGCGACGCCCTTGGATAGTAATCTGCATTGTCCTCCGCTAATTTTCTTAGGGCTCTGATAGCCAAGAATGATGCTGATGAAATACCATAAGTGACAGTGAGTAATTCAAAGGTCTTGATGGCGACTCTCGCCAGAAAATACGCTGCAATGGTGTCTGAGTTGAATCGACCAGAACTTGCCGATACATCTTTGCTATATTGGCGGTAAGAGCGATTTTGAATGTTCGGAATCTGGCCAAAATGGAGAAAAGATCCTCTTATAGCGTAGATCCGACTATCAATGCATCGTTTAAAGATAGTCCGATCGTGGTTTTGCATGAGCCGTCAAATACCATCCGGAACCTCATAGTGGAGCTCGTTTCATTTCGTATAGCATGGTGTAGGAGATAGAAAACTGAAGAGCTAGAGCTAGGCATCGTGTCATTGGTCACCTCCTTCATGTGGTTCAAATGTATGTATTCATCCATGAACTTCTTGTATTCATCATACATGCGGGGTTGAGCGATGAGCCGCTTCTCCAAAGATTTGAAACGTTTTAGAATGATGTCCTTGGATTCTCCCAAATCGCTCAGTTTGTCTTGCTTTATTGGCAGTTTGATAAAACGCCCTTTCATATTACGTCTTACACCTTGTAGGAATGACTCTTCACAAGTCTTTTCTTCGGGGGAAAATGGCGTAGGAGTAGTATCATGTTCAACCTCTCAAAACCGATTCAATGTGAGCCTTAAGTCATCGAGTGAGATTAAGTGAAAGTTAAGAGAAGAGACAGATCTGGTTACTTGGTGTGATGCCAGAAATGATCCATCCAAAATGTGTCTTTTGCAAAGTCGGCTGATTTTTTAATTGTTTGATCTGACCCGCACAAATGAGCCTCCAGAAGGACTCGGCCCAGATTAAAATATCAATGTTAGCTGATATGTTAAAACAGGGATCAACGAGTTTTATATGTTTTGGACATGTTTACAGACACACTTTGCATGGGTATGAAATGCTATGGCAACTGCTATGTTATTTTTGGAAGCACTACGCAATTCATTTTTTCGCAGAAATTACTAAAACGCGATTTGACGTAAAGATTAACTACTTTATTAGCATGGATTACTTCATCCATGACTCCCGCCACTGATACATCAAGAGGTCGTTCCTCAAACTTCAATCGATTGGCTAATTCTTTCGTTATGAAGTTCATTTGAGATCCGCTGTAATGCTCGACAAGAATGAATTTGATTATTGGAATCATATACGTTGATAATTGCGATAGATAATAGAATATTTAACGAACGATGACCTGATGCACACTGCGTGGCGATGGTGAGTGACGGATTGGTAACTTGATTTGTTGATGGCGTGTTTGATTCCGATTGATCGGAACTGTTTGGAGTACTTATGTGTAATAATGTGTTATGTTTTTTGCTACAATTTGCGGCAATTACTTGAATTACATGCTTTCACTTGATGTGTGTTCGATCTCAAACAGTTGAGACATAAATGTGCCTTTTTCGGCCTTAATTCAATCTTCAATTCGATAAATTGAGGAATTCTTTACAATGTTATATTGAATGATTTTCTTTGCAAATAGTACAAGAAAGATTGGATGTAGCAATATTTAAAAAGCTTAATAGAATTCTTGATTCTCCGATGCTTTGGAATTAGTACATGGTAGATCTTACAATAGCGTAAGATCCGATGGACGTGGACTTTGAATTGCCACTATGCTTTGATGTGATACTACTTGTTACGTTATTGTAAGATCTACCATGTATTGATTCCAAAGCTTGGCATCAGAGAGTTAAGAATTTTATTAAGTTTTTTAAATCTGGCAGGTCTTTTCTCTTGATACTTAATTCCCACGCTTTGCTGGTGGCTACATCCAACTTACAAATAATAAAATGAACATTAAATCATCCCAATAATTAGTGGGCCTTCTGAGGGCCTTAAACGCGCGCAAATGTTTAAGAATGGTGTCTAATAATTCGCGAATCATGCTGTGATTTTCCTTACGTACAGCTGGTACTTCAAATAAGGCGCGAACATGCTTTTGAACAAGCTATCTCTGATTGTCGAAACGTTCTTTGACCGCCGCCCATGCTTCATGATAATTAGCTGCAGTGGTCTTTATAGATTTGATTATATATATAGAGGCAGTATCCTTTAAGGAAGACATCAGGTAGTGAAATTTTTCGACTTCATTTTTCGCTTCATTTGAATGGATTAGCTTTTCAAAGATGTACTGAAGGAATATCAATCATCATATGCACCTGCAAAAACTGGTAAATCTATTTTAGGCAATTTGACACGCGTTTCTCTCGAGCTAACCGCGTGTCCATTAACGTTTGATGAAGTTGGCTGAGATGCGTTTTTGTCCATACGCTCAATGAGAGCGGCATAACGAACCATTAACTGGAAATAAGGGGCTTCAAAATTGTCACGCTGTTGCGCTTGTTGTTCATGAAGAACCTTCTTGTCAGCGTTTGAGGGATCTGCGTATTCCAGAATTTCTATGCGAGATTGAGCCGCTTCGAAGTGACTCCATAATTCAGACAATCTTTGTTTGCGCTCAGTGAGATCATGCTGCGAACCGCAGTTGACGTCGAAATTCTCGATGAAAGTTTTTAGCCATGTGGCCACGGATTTTATGTGAGCTCTCTTGTTTTTTGCGTCTGCTAATGTGAGTGTTTCCATTATGAAACGTTAAATGTAATGCGTGATATCGACTGCGTAACAATGCGAAGTCATTACAATATGGCAATGTGGCAGCCTGGCCAATGAAATGTAAAACTCTATGAAAATGCAAATGGCCGCCCGTGCAGGCAAGAATCTAGATTCTTCTGACAAATATAAAATGGCAGCTCTTATGATCCAGAGTAATAATATACAATATGGCGGCTCTTGTGAGCGCCGAAAATGATGAACGATGTATGGCGTCACTTGAACGAAAGCAAAGACCTCTCTATGCCGCGTCTACTTGAATATGCGCCTAATGCACGATATTGTAAATATAATGGAATTTTTTTACCTCGCAATGTATGCTGAGATAAGGTTTATGAGTACTTATTGTGCGATTGATACGCTTGCACGTTACCTTTGAAAATGGATATAGTCTGTTTATGCATATAATATTTGCATTTGTCAATTCACCGAAATCCGAAGTCTGTCGGAATTTGTGAAAATCCGGCTCGAAAGACCAATGTTAAGGAAAGGACCGTGTTGTCCTTGTTGCGTTAAGTGGAACGCGATTTTCTTTTCGTCAAAGACCTGTGTCTCTTGCCCTATGGCTTGTCGATGATCTGTGTCGCTTGCCCTGTGGCCACGCACGATGTAATTCGGCAGCGCGTAATAAATGAGGCAGTTTGGTGAGAAAAGCTTTGTAAGAAAATATTTTAATGCATCTTAGGTTACAACTCGCACCGTATAATATCAAAATATTATTTAAAAATTTTAGTCTAGATTTGATTGAATTTGTATTGATGCAAGATTTTTGATTGAATAGATCTTGAATTGAATATAAAGTAATACTTGCATCAAAATAGATTCAATTAAATCAAAACTAAAATCTTTAAAACAAAATTACAATATTCTTGCCATATATATGAGTATATTATGGTTGATTGAAGAATAGTCTTCTTTCTAATGTTATTAATTTTATTAAAAGAATAAGAGCATGTGTGAAAAGTTTACTGTAACTTAAATATTTTAATATTCGTCAAACATTTTATTACATAAATGACGGTATTTGTGTTATATTATAGATGCCAAATAAAAATTTGCTCACCGGTTACGCACGTGAACACGAGAAGATGGTCGCACACACAACAATGACGAGTAACACAACGGATTCACTCGCGCGCATCTCCTCCCCTTTGGTGGGCCTTACCAGCGCCACGGGAACGCTGTAGTCATGTCGGTAAGCCGACGTACTCGTATTAGATCGGCTGAGCTAGACTTATATTAACAAACGCCAACAAAAATCTCAGAATTAACTCAAGAATCCGACATTTTAAGGACAGAAGTTTGTTTTAAATCACCCTGTATAAGCTGATTTTTGAGACATGTAAACAACAGAACCTGGAGGCATGCCGTCTTCAAATTCTAGTTTTTTTATTTTTGCCTTTCATTATACAAACCGGAAGAAGAAATATACCCTCTGCATTACAAGTTATTATTGTTATGGTTTCTCCTTTTTCACAAGATGTTATGGAGAAAACAGATTTTGAACCTTTTTCAGCGATAACATGGCTTGAACGATTATTTAACTGTAAACTCGTTTCATCCATATTATATATAGAACCTGGCTTATTAAGCAACCCATTTTGTTCAAAAATTTCATCCAGAAGATTAAAATACTTTCTCTTTGTCTATTCATACCAAGACTTCTAGCAAGAGATAACCTTCTGATTTGCGTACAGAAACATCAATGTCTAGACAAAAATGAATAAAGTCAGTCATATCCAGTTTTTTCAATATCATTATTAAATCTGTGTTTGATTTTAAGTTGATTAGTAAAGTTATAAGCTAATGTACGTAGATTATCTCGGGTAAACGGAAAACTAATTTAATATTTTCATATGTTGTACCATCTTTTCTTCATTTTTCTTTCCAAGCATGCAAATAGATCTCATTCCATCTTTTATTACGTTACCAAATTTAAATCTTCTTTCAAGAGTTTTTCTAGGAATACCATTTTGAATGCTTGCTTGACGTATAGAAATGCTTTTTTAAATGGCTTCTAGAGATGCAATTAATTAATTTTGCGACCATTTACCTCTCATACATGTATGTCTTGGATTGTTATTTTTATTTGGCATCTATAATATAACACAAATATCGTCATTTATGTAATAAAATGTTTGACGAATATTAAAATATTTAAGTCACAGTAAACTTTTCACACATGCTCTTAATTTTTGCTTAATTTTTGCTTTAATAAAACTTAATAAGATTAAAAAGAAGACTATTCTTCAATCAACCATAATATACTCATATGGCAAGGATATTGTAATTTTGTTTTAAAGATCTTGATTTGATTGAATCTATTTTGATGCAAGTATTACTTTACATTCTATTCAATCAAAAATCTTACATCAATACAAATTCAATCAAATCTAGACTAAAATTTTTAAATAATATTTTTGTTATATATGTATATATGTATGTATGTGAGTATATTTTGATTTAAAAATAATGTTTTTTTTCTTTTTATGAGTTTAATACAAAAATATTTCAAATTATCGCCCAACGCTATAAAAAGAATGAATCATTAAAAGAAATATTTTCTGAATGTAGCGAAGTGTGTTTAGCATCTATTAAATCAAAACTAAAAGAAACATCTCAGTTTTAAACAAGAAATTAAATTACATGTATTTGTAGTAACTTATCAAATATATGTGTTGAATGTGAAGAGGATTATGAGTTCACAGAGGAAAAAATGGATTGAATTCAATGCATCAACTGTAAGTAAGCGGTAGCTATATGAAATATGTAGATTATTTATTGATGTTTGCCACAAACTCAAGGTACGTTCCGAATTACAAAGCATATAATGCGTTGTCCTTGTTATTCACTGAAAGAATAAAATACTTCACGCTTTTCATGCTATGCGATGTCGGGCTATTGAATAAGATTCTAACACTCACGATTATCGCGATATTTACTGCAATTATAATAAAATCAAAGTGAAAAATCCTAATACTTATTTTTATTGCATATTATCCACAATAACTACTTACAATAAAAACTTTAACAACATGAGCTGTGATAAGCTGCAGTCAACTTTTGTCTTACAGAACGATGTTGAGATTAAGCTATGACCGTTTTGGACGCTCTTTTGGACGCGCTTTATTCATCGTCTAGTCTTTATCGTACAGATAAAACAAAGATGAAAGCGCTAATAACATCTATACTAAACGCAGTCTTTATTCAACAGATGTCGATTGCGTCAGATTGCATTGGCCAACTTACCACGAAAAAAATGAGCTATCTTGCTCAACTATAATGGAAAGCCATAGTATTTATAAAAATAAATGAAAATGAATATTAATTATAGGTTGCATTGCAATTTATGTACCTTTATTGTGTATGTAATGTTGATTATGGCAGGTTAACTGTAATTTATTCGACATTCTAACAGTTTTTAGCAGACACATACATAACTTTACAGATAATCTAAAGTAAAAATATTAGATAATATTTATAATATTGTTATTTTGAATAATATACTCACATAAACTATTGTAAATATTATCTTTAAGAATAAAAATGCATTATTTAGCAATTACTGGAGAAATTCTGGCCTATGGCCATCTTTTCCGTATGGCTATAATATTCTATTATTTATTAAAAATCTATTATCAATTTATTATAATCTATTGAACGCATTACAAGTTTCAAATTAAAAACAATTACAAATCAAAAAAAGAGTACAAATTAATGAATTTATTATTAAATAATTTACATACTAATTAATATGACTACAATAAAAGAAAAAAAAACATTACAACTTAATAAAATCATTAAAAAAATCTATCTGGCGTATAGTAGCGGAGGAAGCAGGAAAGAGGTTGTAAAAGAATTCCACCGGAACTAAGAAGTGAAGATGGCCAGATTGTGGCCGAAATGTCTAAAGATTTTTTATTAATGTAATGATTTATTAAATTTCACAAACAATATCTAGTGCTGTGGTTTTATGCTCCTCTTTTTGTATGTTTTAATTTATAAACCACGTTTATTATAATTATTTATTAAGAAGAGTGAAATTCGGTTTCATGGGGATTGAAATAATTGAGCCCGATTGTAAAGGTGCCCTCGGGAGGAAATGCGGTAGAGCATAGGAATTGTCTTATGAGTGACTCATATGAGTCACTTTCTTGTATGAGGAAATAGGATGATGGTGGAGGAGGAATTTCCTCTAGAAATTCCATGCTATTCGTAGAGCTTGCCGGAGATGGAGTTTCTCTAGAGAAGACTGGGATCAAAATAACAGATGAATCAGGTATAAAAATAGAAAAAGAAGGGTGTCTGGTAAGATTCGCAAGATCAAGGCGTCTGACAACGGGGGGAATTAGGTAATGGGAAGGTACACGTGGAAGTGGAGAGAGTAAGTGGGAAAGTGATCGGGGAGCCGCTACTATAGGCAACGGCCGAATTGAAGAGTGGACTCGCTGATGCTGGCGGAGCCGATGGTGGTAAAGATGGACGAACGACCTCAGCAGGATCTATTGATTCTGAGCAGGATTCTGAGAGTTGTTCGCGTTCTCTAGGTATTCCGCGTATGTCTCCAGGAATCTATGCACTTTCAAATAAGTCCGATTCCGAAGCCAACTTCTAAACGGATGGTTGATTCTTGAGCATGGCACTATGTTTGTTTGATAAGTTAAATTGAGCTTTGCGGAAAATATAAAGGTGAAAGGAGACCTACTGTTTCAGTTTGTCTTCTGACTGGTTTAGTGGCCTTCTCTTGTTGAAATGAATGTCATCCCGATCTGAAATGAATGTTGAAATGAATGTCATCCCGAATGGAATTCAATGAAGTCTTTGATCTTGTGCACTTTTCGATTTAATAATTGTATATACAAGACGAGACCGTGCGTAACTAACTCACTGAATACTGGCTGAGAAAATAATGTCCGACTGACAAGTATAACTGAGTGAGTAAAGCAAAATAAGAAAGGAAGAAAGGAACAAAAGTAAGAAAGAAAGTATCGCAGTGTTACGGTTTATGTAAGAGGTCTTTGGAAAATAGTTCTTTGATGGAATGTGTTAAGTTGGAAAATCAAGGATTCGGGTTGATGAAGTTTTTCCGCACTTGGTAGAAAATTTGTTTCCCCGAGTTATTACTGGAGATCCACTTCTAAAATTGCTCCGCACAAGTTTTAATCTCTTGAAAACTTATTGATGATATCATCACACCTTCTCTAAAGGTTTTGGACTTACAGTCCCTTATTGGCGGGATTAGTTTAATCCATTTGAAGAGAGAGGGTTTGACTCATTGTCCCTTCCGAACGATTTGGTTATGATTTACTCGAATTTTCATATTTCTTTTTTTCTTCAATCTCCGATTTTTCTGTTATTACTCGAACGTGCGTTCTCTTGTCTAGACAGTATTTGCTTAAATTTTATGATCGATAATTTAAAAAAGAGACAAAAAATTAAACGCTATGTTTGTCATCCTACATTTATTTGATCAATTTCCAGTTGTTGACAAAAAAGTGTCCTTCAACTTGCTTTTACGCCTTTGAAATCAATTTTTATCTACACAGAATCCCTGATCCTTATTTAGACCTTGTACTTAAACCGAGCTAAAACCAATCGTGTTTAGACAGGATTTCTTCCATTTGCAATCCCTGTCATAAGTTTTCTTGCCATGGATCAGGAGATTCTGGATATCTATGTTTTTGCTTATTTTTCCAATATTACTAGGAAAGTATCTAACGACACGTTTCTTGAATATAGTCACGCTCGCCGATCGATAAACTGTTAACGTTCAAATTTTTGTTCGCACTTTAATTAACGATTATTTTATCAAATGTTCACGAAACGAAGAAATCGTGGAGTATAGTGGACATAACATAATCAAAAACATAATTTTTTAATTACTTCGTTAATCAGCAATCAGAATATCAAATTTTTTGGTTACTTGATTAATCAGTAATCAGAATGTAAATAATTTTATTAACTGGAATATCGGTAAGCAGACTTAAAAATTTTTCAATAATTCCATTTTACTCAATAATCAGTATCAAATATTTCTTGATTATTTAATTGATTATTTTTTAAATTAATAACATTAATTTATAAAAACAATTATTTTTTAAATTAATAACATTAATTTATAATAACATTAATTTACAATATAAAAAAACTTTTTTTTAATTACTTTACAGACAAGATGCTCCTTATAAATTTTTAAATGCCGAAGACGATGCCATGAGTTAAATTTCATCATATTACGTCAGATTTTCGAAATAATTGAGAATTAATGTGCAAAAAATTTTTTAATAGAAACAATTAACACTAACTCAATAATTAACATTAACAATTAACTTTTAAATTTCTAATGAAAATAATTGTTTGTCCTCTATAAAGTGAATTCTTTAATTTTAATATCTTAATATACAGTTATGTGTTGGAGAGATTTAAATACAAAATTTTTCTGCCTATGATGACGAAGTCATACGTATTTCTAATTTCTCTCCAATCACTGAGAAAAAAGATTGAATTACTAAATAGATATATTTGATCTGAATGAGGAATTCTGTTTATATAAAAAAACATTTCGTAAGATTTATTAATTATTTCTATCAGTGCAGTATCTAAAGCAAAAATTTAATACGGATAGTATATAAAGAAATATCATTAAATTTATAAAAAGACATCAAATATTACTCAAAAAGATATCAAATATTTACTATATTTTATGTTTTATTTTTTGCTCTTGATAATACAATTTGGTTTGGAGAATACTTTTTTTTTCAAATTTTTCATTTGTCAGAAGATTAAATTTCTTGATGTTGAACATTGTTGCGACGTTAAACATTCTTTCGACTGGTGCCGAAGATGTAACAAAATATTAAATTCGAGAAATGCTGATTTAATTGTTGGATAAACATGTAAAATTGACAAATCGTTATTCTGTTCTTGACAGAAACGTTGAAACTCTATTACGCAGTAATCTCTACAATAACTTGATCATTTAACTGATATTTGATTTCATTATTGAAATCACAGCCATCGTTACTAACGGTCATGTCTGTAAAATTTTCTAATGAAATATGATTACATGAAAGTTTATCTTAAAATTAGTGACGCATTTAACTAAAAACTGTTTGCAAACCATTCTATATAAAATCATCAATGTTTTTTTCAAGCAAAATCCAAAAATTATATTGTATATGTTTAATGAATCGCATTTAAACAATACAAACTTAATTTATATTATCGTATACAATTATTACTTCAATTATTACTTCAATTATTATTTCAATTACGGTTAATTAAAGTCTTTTTCATAATTATAAATTAAAAGTGTTCAATATCGAGAAATTTAATTGTTTGACAGATGAAAATTTTGAAAAAGGAGTACTCCGAATCAAATTGTATTATCAAGAATAAAAAATAAAACGTAAAGTATAGAAAATACTTGATATCTCTCTTTCAGTTTTTTATAAATTTAATAATATTTCTCTATATATTATCCATTAAATTTTTGCTTTAGATACTGCATTGATAGAAATAATTATTATATCCTACGAAATATTTTTTTATATAAATATTGGATTGGCAAGAAAATAATTGCGTTTTTTTAAAAGCTCATATCAGTAAAAACCACAATTACTTTCTTACCAACCAATATAAACATATCTTGATAGATTAAAGTTTCAGCTTTAAGAATCTCTTTTTTAAATTGCGATACGACAATTTTTAACGAGTTATGAGAAATTAAAGTAAAAATGATCCTTTTATTTAATCCGCGATAATCTGTAACCAAAAATCGTAGGAATATTTAAAGAAAAACGATATTGTAGTGAAAGTATCAAGCTTTCACGATAGGTAGTCGAAAATTTTCTCAAATTTGTTTTGGGCACGTTACAAACCCACAAAGTACGAAGAAAATTTTTCATCTTTTTCAGCTCGTAGTTTTGGTATGTAAAAATGACTAAACTCATATAAATTTAAAAAATGCGATAAGCTTTTAAAAGTAGAGATTTCAAGCTTTAAAACCTTTTTTTTTAAATTTAAATTTCATTCATTATTGACAAAGTTGTATATTGTGTATACAACTTTGAGCTAAAAAAATGAAAGTACTTCCTTGCCAATCCAACATATTTCCTTATTCAGATCAAATATATTTATTTAGTAATATAATCATTTTTCTCTGTATGTGAATGGAAAAATTAGAAATATGTATGACTTCGTCATCATAGGCAGAAAATTTGCTGTTTTAGAAAAGTTCTGTAAATCTCTTCACATAACTGTATATTAAAATATCAAATTAAAGAAATCATTTATAGAGGACAAACAATTATGAATTTTCATTAGAAATTTAAGTTAGTGTTAATTGTTTCTATTAAAAAAATTTTTGCACATTAATTCTCAATTATTTCGGAAATCTGACGTGATATGATGAAATTTAACTCGTGGCATCGTTTTCGGCATCTAGAAATTTGTAAGAAGCATCTTGTATGTTCAAGTAACTAAAGAAAAATTTTTTTGTAAACTAATGTTATTAATTAAGAAAATAATAAAAAAAAATCAACTAAATAATCAAGAAATTTTTGACATTGCTTATTCAGTAATGGAATTATTGAAAAATTTTTAAGTCTGATTACTGATTACTTCAGTTATTAAAATTATTTACATTCTGAATACTGATTAATCAAGTAATCAAAAAATTTGATATTATGGTTAATGGAGTAATTAAAAAAATGTGTTTGATTACTTAATTAATCAAATAATTAAATTTTTTTCTTTTATTTGTTGATTAATCAAGTAATTAAATATATATATTTTTTAATAGTGATTAATCAATTAATTGGAAAATTTTCGAATTTGGCTAATGATTATCTAAGTAATCAATATAATATATTACAGGACCGTACATGTGTGTGTGATAACACAAACTATAGAACTGGAAAGGATACGGGCAGTAGGAGTCAAGCGCAGAAAACGTCGCAACAAATAATATACCTGTGGAGTGTGAAACTTCTTTATTCACTAAAACGCACTTACATGTTTCGGCTCACTTTTGAGCCTTCCTCAGAGACAACATAAACTAATATACACATATATAAAAACTGTGAATAAAAGTTATTCTGTTATGATGAGCTCCCCTATATTGATTTTAAATGTCGGATTTAAAATCAAAAAGAAAGAAAAAAGGAAAAAAAAAAGGAAAAGAAATTAGGAAATATCATAAAATATTATAGAATATGGAGAGAGAGAGAGAGAGAGAAAACTAATTTATCAAAGAACTATAAGATTATAATTAATTATCCAGCAAATATAAGAACGCTCACTATGTTCACAGAGCACCATATCGCAAACTTTATTCTAAAAATAATTCAAGAACTGGCTCCTGATAAGATTTTTTTAGTTGGTCAGTCAGTATCAGACACAGTGAGACACTTTTTGTTTTTTTGCTAGTAATTTTTCGAGATATCAAAAATGTAACATTAAAGCATTAATCAATTATAAGAACAAAAAAGTTAGAAAATAATCGATAAACACACCAGAAAGACTCATTACTGCGTACGAACGACACTGACTGATTAGACGTAACAATAAATCACACCTTTATAGCTTGTCTATGATCGGGAGGTAGGCCTTGGGAAACCTCTCCATATCCATCTGCAGGTTGAGTCCATGCATCTGTCTCCTGATGAATGTCATCTGCGAAATCAATCTCTTTCTGTAGTGAGTCTCCTCGTCCAGTATTGTAACGTTATTCCAACCGAAATCATGACCTTCTTGTAACCGATGCTCCGTTATGACATTACGAGTATACGTATTCTATCGGACGTGATTCTTATGCTCCGTAATTCTTGTCCTCAGCTATCTACACGTCTATCTCACATAACTTGTATCGTAACTATTACACAAGATCTTATAAACAACATTCGACTTCTTGTCACGCGGTAAAGGGTCCTTATGCACCCTAATAAATTCTCGCAATTTATTAATATTGTAGAACGATACGCTCGCTATTAGATCTACTAAACTTTTCAGTAATATCACGAACAAAAGGAACAGTAAACCACGAAGACTGCACTACTTCAACCCTGTTATCATTAACAACACTGTTCCTATTACTAATCACATACTATAATAATTACAGACAATATAATAATTTTCTTTAAATGGTTGTTAATATTCTCAAATATAAAGTTCAATGGATAATCATTCTCTAACATTATTTCAATAATGAAACACAAATTATCAAGTTGAAATTTAGGATTTGAAAGCAAAACTATCAACTAATCCCGCGATTGTACTTATTGTTTGAGAAATCGGGAGCTGTGACCAAAAATTCAAATATCTACCCGAAAAAGTCGGTTTGTGGTACCAATTAAACTCATTATTCCTAATCACTGTAACATTCAAAAAATTCAATTTATTCTCCTAAACTGAAGCCTAAGATGCTGAAAATTAAAAATATCAAGAATGGAACTAACCGAACACGCATGTGCCGCCAATAATGTTAACAAACCTATAGTAAAAGAGCAACGGAAACCGAATCAAAGACAAAGTTCTAATCTGCAGTTTTTGGATAACTAGATCCGCGATGAGGAAACAACGAAGAGCCCATAGGAGTCCCATAGTTCTGCCTACCATATATATAATACTATCAAAGACAAAGAAAGTAGAATATAAAATGAACTGAATCGCTTTGATGAATTCCTCTTTCGATAAACAACAATCTCCAGAAATAAATCGCTAATGGTCTTTAACATAGTCCATCCCATAGTCAATGGACGTTAGTGAAGAGGCTCAGTGACACTAATTGAAATTCATCACTCAAACGTCTACCGTCTACCATTAAACAAGTTTAAAACTATTTTTGATATGACTATCTGCCTTAAGAATTGTTTTTATAATAATGTTATGAAAAAACACTGCTAACGAGTACAAAGAGCTATTTATTGAAGAAATTATTATACGAAAGGGTCAGTCCTGCTTACGTATCTTCGGAAGCGCGTAGATCCTCAGAAGTATCCCATCATTACATAAACTAATCTATATGTCTATAATTAATATAAAATCTATATGTGGAATACACATATCAACTATATACTTTTTTCTTTCCAGCTAACTAATAAAGCGCGTAAGACCGTTACCGTCCTCCTCGTCGCGTCCTTTTCAACTATCTCATAAGTATTAACATCCTGAAACAACTCATTTACCTTGAAAATGTACACCTGTCTATCCAATGCTATTGTCATATTTCCCTTATCCGCACGAGTAAAAATAATCCTATTATTCATAATTCATCATTTCCCTTAAATCATTGATCAATCATGATCATTAATCAATCATTTCCCTTAAAAAAACCCTAGTGTCTTTTGCTAGCTATGACAAACTCCTATCTATCTCCGTACAATGTAGGGAACATGAAACTAAGTTATTTGGTACAGGAAATAAGTGGTTCGAGAATGAGATCCGCTCATCAATAAATTTGTAAATATTACTTTAAATATACTTAATAAGATTGATCGTTGAATTTAATCTATTGTTCAAAGATAAGGCAAAGTTATCTCCCAATTGTAAAAAGTTCTGTATATTAAGAGATATGGAAACACAACTGTATATTAAGAGATATGGAAGTTGACAAATTCACGAACCAGCCATTCCTTTGTAAGATAAATGAAAGAGAAGAAATCAGTGGAAGAAAGGGCTGAGGATCAATCTGTATTTCTCTGACTGTCTCAACATTTGGATTCTATATGTTAGGATACAACGACAACCAACACTAACACTATCCTCCAACACTTCATCCCTATCACGATCAACGCCAACAGACACTGTCTTCTAATAATAGGCCTCATATTTTTAATATTATTATTTGGTAATTCTTCCCTTTGTTTCGACAACAGCCAGCAACACTTCGAATCAATTCTCGTTTTGTGCAAGAAGAAAAGATTTCCCCTGTTTATCAAAAAATTCGGGTACAGTTTTTCCGATTTGCACGTGCTATCAAGAGCATAAAAATCATAACCGATGGAACATGTCAATTCGTAATGTCATTACGGAGCATCAGTTACAAGGAGGCCACGATTTCGATTGGGACAATGTTACAATACTGAACGAATTGCCTCACTACAGGAAGAGATTGATTTCGGAGATAATATTCATCAGGACATAAACACATGGATTCAATCTGCAAATGGATGGAGAGGCTTTCCAAGGCCTACCTCTTGATCATAGATAAGCTATAAAGGTGTGATTTGTTGTTACGTCTAGTCAGTCAGTGTCGTTCGTACACAGTAATGAGTCATTCTGGCGTGGTTATTGATTACTTTTCAACTTTCTTGTTCTTGGAATTGATCAACGCTTTAATGTTATATTTTCCATTTGGTATCTCTGAAAATTACAAGCAAAAAAACAAAAAGTGACTCACTGTGTCTGATACTGACTGGCCAACATTATCAGGACCCAGTTCTTGAATTATTTTTATAGTAATGTTTGCTATATGGTGTTCTGTGAGTATGGTGAGCGTCCTTATATTTGCTGGATAATTAATTATAATCTTAAAGTTGTTTGATAAACTAGTTTTCTCTCAAATTGATATTCTATTTTACGATATTTTCCTAATTTTTTTTCTTTTTTTTTTACTTTTTTCTTTCACTCTTTTTAGTTTTAATCCCGACATTTAAATTCTCGGAAGAAGAGCTCACCATGGCAAGATAACTTTTATTCATAGTTTTTATATATGTTAGGATACGGATTTATTATACGCAGGCTGTAAATATGCGTCCACCTCAACATTCTTCTTTTTTTCAATTTATTTATTTCGTTTTGGACCTGAAACAATTAGATCACTAAAATCATGGATTAAGTCGCGTATTTGTTTAACTAAAAATCTTTTACACGCTAGATTCATAAGATACTGTATCGCAAACAATATTGTTCCATCTCACTTCCATCGGCTATATAATTTTAAATTGTAATTTTTTACGAACAGTTTAGTTAAAAAATTTGAATATGTTAGACATTAATGTGTTATAAATATCTTGATGTTAGAATTGAATGATACTTATAGGAAAATAGATTCCACTTGGTATGTTATTTATTATTTTTTCCTCTTATTAATTTTAAGGGGTGTGTAAGGCTGAGTGAACGTTCACTCAGCTACACATCTTTAAATTAACAAATTTAAAAATATATAACATATAGTACAGGCGATAGGAGTCGACGCTAGTTATCAATTAGCGCAATTCTTAATATTAAATATATAAACCTTGATTTTGGACGTTTCCATTCATGGTTTGAATCTTCAGCAATCTTTCCTCTCTAACACAACTGTTGGATTATTGCATTACAAATTAAATCTCCAACGTTTTTCCTCAAAAAATTGAACCGCTAACTGTTGCGAGGTGAGTCACATACTCACAAAGTTTGAAAGCTGAGTGGCAATGAGAACTCAAATTATATAAATGATGGAGATTCTGAATGTGGAGAATTATTATAACAAACGACTGATATCGGAGATGATGCACATTAATCGTCAGACTATATTACAATTATGAATAAATTAAAAAGTTAATATAAATAATAGTTAAAATCAAACTTTAGTTCACTTACATGAAAAAATTAAGTTTATTAGATACGACATAACTGTTTGATAGACGAAATGTAAAATGAAAATTGAGAGAAACAGTGGACAACAAAACATGTACTTACAAAGGCAATAAGTATAAATAATAAATAATAAATAAAATAACCAAGGATAAACGATATAGAGTAGAAACATTACGTCTCTGAAAATAGATCTATATACATATACGCGCTCCATGCGTATCAGTTTCATACCGGCGTTGGTTGCTCGAGATAGAGTTGAATGAATACAGTCTGATGCGCATCAATATCGCGCATCAATACTAGCTATTATAGTAAGAGCTTTTTACAATAATAATGTTATTATAATAATATTACAATAATAATGTTATAATAATAATAATAATAACGATCATAATAATAATAATAATAATAATAATAATAATAATAATAATAACTTTGTTAAACTTCCGAAACCAATCAAATATTTTTGATAATATATAAAAATGTACCTCGGACAATTAAAATCAAAGTATGAATAAAGAAATTCTTATTTTCGTAAAATATCGTTCATTTCATTTTGATCGTACAGCAGCTAATTGCAGTATCCGCCGTGTTCAATGTTAACATGAATAATGTATTGTACAAAACATTGCGTTTTATTAATTACCATAAATATTGCATGTATTAGTTTCGAATATTTTTTAAAGCAAAATTCGACTGGGGTTTCAAATTCTACTAGCCTATGTCCTAAATACTACTTTGATACCAAATATTAAATGAAAGATGGGAAAAAATCATTGCTAACGATGGACAATATTTTGATTGATGTATTTTTTCATTTTGTTTCTTAAATAAATATATACTTTTAGCAAAAAAGACGGAACTTTCCGATTGACCTAATAATTATTAAAAGAAAGAGAAAGAGAGAGAGAAAGAGGAAATGTTTTTATTGTCTATTTCATAATAAATTTGATACTTTCTTATTAGTTATTCTTCAAAGAAATTCATTCAACAAGGAAAAAAATAATCTTATACAATATATAAATATAAACGACTTATTTAAAAGTATTTTAAAATTGTAATCAAATTATAAATATGTTGTTTCATCAAGTCCTAACAATTAAATAAAAATAAATAAATAAAATGTATATCATCACTTCAATTAGAAAAAAAAATTATATTAAAAAAAAAGCAAAACTTTATAAAACTTTATAAAACAAATAAAAACTTTAACAGTAAACACTTATTGATAGAGTTCCGTATTACTCACAACTGGTAGTACTTATTAATCAAAATGAAATATGAAACTGCGAATTTGCTGCGACGATTTACGCCTTTTATACTTATGTTCATGTCAACAACATATACAAACTATGCGTCAGTATATCTATTTTCCGTCTAAATTAATAAGACGCAATGTTTTGTCAATATTTATGTTAACATTGAACACGAAGGACACTGCAATTAGCTGCTGTACGATCAAACTGAAATAAACGATATTTTACAAAAACAAGAATTTCTTTATTCATGCTTTGATTTTAATTGTCTGAGGTACATTTTTGTATATATTATCAAAAATATTTGATTGGTTTCGGAAGTTTAACAATATTATTATTATTATTATTATTATTATTATTATTATCGTTATTATTATTATTATTATTATTATAACATTATTATTATAAAAAGCTCTTACTATAATAGCTAGTACGATATTGATATGTACTGGACTGTATTCATTCAACTCTATCTCGAGCAACCAACGTCGATATAAAACTGATACACATGAACTGGAGCGCGTATATATAGAGGCATTTTTCGTTCATATTCCAAAAATTCGTTTACGGAACATAACTTTTGTATAGGTTGTTGTTTTCAGCGTAGTCTTTTTTAATTTTCGTCACTATAAAAATTAAAAAATGTGTAAAAATTAGGAGTGGGGATGGAGATATACAATAAGTAAATAAATAAATAAATTTTTGTTATTATAGTTATGAAGTACTCTCTTGCAACCATTCAACTTTTATTTTAATCATTTTTCTCTTTCGATGATATTCAATCTGAAAAAATCCTCCCGCCCTCCCCTTAACGTGCGAATCAGCACGTATAAAAAAATACATGTGTCCAATTTATATTGTTGTTATAGAACAACATACTAAAATCTCATTTAAATCGGAGAGATCACTTATTGTTAGTTGTGTTTCCTTGTTAGTAAAGAAGCCTTTGTGAATATAAATCGAAAGCTCAATTGTTTCTGAGATATAAAAATTTTTATATGTTAACATCATAAATGATTTATTTGTTACATTTAGAGATGATGTTCTACATCTTCTATTTTCATACATGCTTGTGGCATCTTCTTCTTACAGAGTCTTATAGTTTTTATTGCTGAATCGAGTTTATGAACACTGAGATAAACATCGCAATAATATGAATTCCGGGCCGCTTGCAGCACAGTTACTAGCATGAAAGGTGCATAAGATGGTACATACACTACGATGAGTCCATATCCGTGTATACTTGCGCATGCGTTGTGTGTCCGTCTATGCTCTCTTCATGCTAATAACTGTGCTGCAAGCGTTCTGGAATTCGTATCACTGGTGATACATAGAAGTCAGTAAGTCATTCATGATACTTACATACAAAAATATTAATATCTTAGAAACGAATGAGTTTTCGACCTATGTTCACTAAGATTTTTTTACTCAATATTGTATACACTATCTACTATAAAAATGCTGATTGTTTTTTTTCAATATTCTGTATATACAGGGCGTTTCAAAATTCGCGCCCGCGAAGCACAAGACATGCTTTGTGCTAAAGGAATAACTTTTTCCTTTTGCAAAATTGTGTTTGACAAGTAGTTTTTGCAAGAGAGCAGGTTGAAATTATACGAATAAATGCAAAAATTATTTATCAAATGTAATTTCATTACAGAAAAAAGTTGTGCGTTTTAGTATAAAAAACAACTTTCTTTCTTTAGTAAAATTATAGTTTTTGCAGAACAGGTTGAAATTAACAAATAAGTGCAAAAATTATTTATCAGGCGCAATTTTGTTAAAAGAAAAAATTATTTGTTTTAGCATAATGTATCACGTTTTGTACTTCGCGGGCACATATTTTGAAATATTCTGTATATAATCATATATAATTATTTATGATCAATTTTTTTTACATTTCTGCAAACTTTTTCCTAAAATAAATAATAAGGAAATTATCTTTTGAATTACTTTTAATTTATTTTTAATTTTTCTCATTATTATTATTTATGTTACATTTTCTGAAAAATAGTTTTACAAAAAAATAAAGATATATGGATATATTTCATATACAATTATATATATTTATGAATATTATACATGTTTATGTACATACACATATATATATATATATCTTTTTTTATAAATACATTTTTTATCGGAATACAACTTTGTACTGTCATCGTCGGATGACAAGAATATTATTGAACAATTTAATAGAGGACTTAAACAACGTGTAGTTGTGTCTTCATTATCCCCAGAACTCCACTACTTTTTCTCCCAGTGTGAAAACGGCTGACCGAAAGAAAATCAATACAGATCGAGAAACAACTGAGTTTCGTCCGAACTGTCATTATGTTTGGATGTTTCTACTGAGGCTTTGTATTTCTTATATTTTCCCGCTCAATAAAATTATCATTGTGTCTTTTCTACACGAGCAGTCATTCTTCACGGAAACGCGAGTGTAAACGGTTTGAGATCAGTCGTGAGATGGGTGTGAGTTGGTGAACTGCTCGCAATTTCTGGTACGAGATCGTTGCCCAGAGGCAATAGTATCAATTATTCTGAAGAATTGAATAACATCGCGTTAAAAATGCGATTTCGATAGAGTAAAGCATCAGTGTTAAAATTTTGGAAAATACTAGAGAGGAATTAGAATTCGGGATTGGAAATTTCAGGATTGGACTACAGAATTCGGACTTCTTTCTTCTATATTCAATTTTTAATTTAATAATTCTATGATCCTCATGAGTATTCACGATGCTATACAATATCGTTAGAATCAATATTGGACCAATCAGTGTTCGAGATTTAGTAATTTCTCAAAGTTATGACACATAGGTTAATTTAACTAAACGTAACGTTGATAGAAACCAATCAGCGTCAAATTCAGGTTTAATTTTGACAAAATTCGGCTGAACTAAAGATTAAGGGCCATTTCGACCAACTTTTAGTCAAGCCACTGTTAGTCCATTGGAATTGGCCAATCGCAGCCGAAATGATAAATACGATTGATCAATGTACTAATTGTCGATCAAAGATAATCAGAGTTGGTCGAAGTGGCCTTAATCGAATTATATAACTAGCTATTTGTATATACACCTTGCTAATAGCACATAATAAATAATAATAAATTTCTTATACTTTAATCAAAGTATGATAAACCTTGATATTAGGGGACACCTTTCCAGATCTTAACATATGTAGTAAAGGTGAAAGTATTGTTCAACTTTTTTTTATAAATTAATCGGCGGTCTTTTATAGTTTTCGAAATATATTTACATAAAATTCATTTTCAAAATTTTAATATTTTTTATATATGACACCTCATATGTGATGGATAGTGTACATATTATATATAGAATCAGAGTTATTTTAAGGTAATATTTACATATTGATACTACTATTGACCTTGTTTATCAGGTGTTGTCAAGATCATGACCTGAGTAATCTCCAACGTTTTAGCCACTCGTTTTTCGTTAAAAAGTTATTAAGAAAAAAAATTTAAAAAAATAACGTCCTTTCTGTTATACTATATAGAACAAAAATTCTCTGCTTTAAAATAGATTTCCTGCTTTAGAAACAAAAATTTTTTTTGAAAATGTTATTTTCTTATATAATTTTTGTTTTTTTATGTAATAATACATAGGGTCTCATGATTTTCTACGCTTCGTGCGCCCCATAGCAGGGAGGGAGGTGGGGTGGAAGTGCTTCGCGTGGAAGTCGCTTCGCACTTCTGTCAAGCTAGCAGGACCAAATGAACAGAATCGAAGAAGACCTTTTGAACTATTTAGTGTTCATTTTGTGCTAATTTGTGCTACAAAAAAACAATTGTGTATTATATGCTGTTTAAAAGAAACGTGTGGCACTGTTAGCTTAACATCAAGCTAGCAGGACTATAAGAAAAAAAAAGAAAAAAAGAAAAATAAAATCAGATTTGAATAGTACTAATTTTGTGCTAATTTGTGCTATCAAAAAAATATTAATATACTGATTTTTCAAGAATTCTCTAAAATATATATTATATTTTCAAGAACCATTTTTCAAGAACTAACCTCTGAATACTATTAGTCTATTATCAAGACTAAACACTATTATCAAGAATAAAATACTCTTCGCCATGAGCAGAATCAGTCTCTACTTCCACAACAGAAGCGCTATAATTTGTGCTGCAAAAATATGAAGTTTCAGATTTTTTGCTCCAGTTCCTTCGGAAACTACCCCCGACTCCTATTAGGCTCAAGAGTAAACCGTTTGCGACGAATCAATCACTACTTCCACAATAGAAGCGTTATAATTTGTGCCACCAAAATATGAAGTTTCAAATTTTGATTCCGCTGTTTTTCGGAAAGCAAAAAGAAAAACAAGAAAATAGAGAATTAAAGGAGGTATAAGTAGTACTGATTTTATGCTACAATTAAATTACTAATTTGTGCTGCAAAACATAATTTCGTAACTACATATCATTTAGAAGAAACTTGTGGTGTTGTAAACTTTATATGAAGCTACCTAGACACCTATACACACACGCACGCACACACACACACACACACACACACACACACACACGCACACGCACATGCACGCACGCACACGCCCACACACACGCCCACACATACGCCCACGCATACGCATACGTGCACACATATACACACACACACTTTTTTATCACACACACTTTAAATCGCGTTTCGGCAAATTCGTCAGATCATTTTCATATATGCCGCGTTCGACATTTATGTCTATCAAGATTATTTTCAGTCGCTTCCGATTCTCCCTGATCTTTCCCGCTCATTCAATTACTGATGGTCTGAACTCTTATAGATCATCTTCTAGATCAAATTATCAGATGCGTTGGTAGTTATCAACTAAAGTTGACAAACTGATTTGATTTGAAAGCCTTTTCGGCTTTCTTGTATCTGGTACTATAAAGGAAAATCGCACAACCGCGCATTACGAGATCAAACAGATGTCGAGTATCATTTTCAACCGCCAATAATTTTTAACCGCCGTTCGTAAAAAAAAACCGATGTCGCGATAGTAAGCAGCCATGCTTTTATCATCATTAATCTCTAGCAATTCGTCAGAGGAATTAATACGTGTACTTTTCATCATCCAATACGTGATAGATCAGAAAAGTTGATCTCATAAAAATAAAGGAGGCGATATTAAAATATAAGAATATTATAAAGAATGAAAACAAAATCATTTCGAAAATGGACGATGTCTGAAATAGAATAGCTCAAGATTTGGATAATAAAGTGACATCCAATTATTTATATACGTTTACAGTGTGCAATAGATATAATATAAAGGATCTTATTTTTAATAAAGTTTCATGTCCTGACAAAACTGTTTCCGCGAGTGAAAGTGTACACTGTTAACTGGAATGAAATGTGTAGCAATTAGAAGAATCTTCTTGTTATTTCCTTATTTCAAGAAGATTTTGAAGGAAATCTATTGAAGGAAAAAAGATACAATCGTCATGAAAAGGGAAAAACGTACTACCATTTGTGTAAAGTTTTAGAACCTGGTAAATAGCAAGACTTAATTACAGATAAGTTTTGACAAGCTACAGGTATGAAATGTTCATTTCAGTTAAAAAATCATTACATTTCTGCAGATGATAAATCTGGTGTCATCAATGGTACGATGATTCTAATTATATGTAATTTTTGTAATATGTTGTTCTTTTGACAATTATTTATGAATCTGTATGGACATAAACATGTTATGGCTTATTGTTATTATAATTCTGCAAAAATTGTTTGAAATAAAAAGTTATTAAAAATATTTTATCTATTGTATATATAAATGCAATTATCTTCAAATATCAAAAAATAAATACATTATGTTTCTAATTTTCTAGCTCTAATAGCTTTTTATATCTTTAAAAAAAATCTTTAGAGAATTTTAAAATAATGGTACGAAAAGCAAGAATATCCTTTAAAATTAAAAGTATAAAACATTAATTACCATTAATTATTAGAATGAAACAAATCATCCATTAAATATTATCTATTCTCATGAAAATTTTAGTAACAGATTAATTTACGTAGTTTGGTATTTTTTCTAATAAAAATATGAATTTTTATCATATTATTGACTAAAATTAATATTCTTATTATTTTTATCGTTTTTATATGTATGCATATTCGTATACTATTTAACTCATTCGTAGTTGTAAATTTAGAAAGGTCATTTTTTTTCTTTAGGCTTCTTTTTTTCTTTAGGCTTCTAAATGCGGCAGTACATTAAAATGTATTATATTAGGTGTTGGAATTAATTCGTAGCGTTTTTTAATGAAAGAATGTTATTTATTTCACATGAGCATTAAAAAATACATTAATGAAAGTACTTCCCATCACTTGTAAAACGCTACGAATTAATTCCAACACCTAATAGAAAATAACGATCTATCCACCAACAGCGTGAAATTAAATTGCACATATTTACAAGAAAAAGAAAATTGTAGTAAAAGATACCTAAGAAATCCAACAAAGAAAATTGTCGGGAAAGAATTACAAAATAAATCAGCTTATGTGTATCGTGCAGAGAAAGCACACATGCTAATGAAAGAGGGAGATCCAGAGCTTCCTCATTTATTCAGTTCTGCTGTTCTACGTACAGCGAAATCAGAAGCGATAAAAACAGATTACGTAGATTCAGATGTTTTTAAAGTTTTAGTTATTTTAAAATTTTCGTCATTACAGAATATAATACATAATATTGGATTAGATCCTTTTTTTATTCATTATTAGAGTATCATTAATTTAATGTTTACAAAAAATACGCTATTGAAAACAATGCATGTATATTTGTTGATGCAACTGATAGTATCGTCAAAAAATTAAATAATGTAGATGGATCAAATTCCAAACATATGTTTCTATATGTTTGTGCCATTAATTGCAACAGTGGACAATTTTCGGTTTGTCAAATGATAAGTGAAAGTCACAATGTTAATTCAATTTTTTTTTTTTTGGCAGAATGGGTACGTTCTGATGCACCGATACCCAAAGAAGTGATATGCTTTCTTCAAAAGCACTTTTAATTGCAATTATTCGCGCTTTTACTAATTATTGTAATATAGAAGATTACGCGGATTCATGTAAAAATTCTAGTTTGCCTAAATGTTATATTAGGATTGATGTCGCGCATTTTGTAAAATCGTACTCTAACTTTTTTAAATCATTAAATAAAAGAGTAAAAACTTTTTATCTTCACGCACTTGATCAATTGATATTTTGTAGAAGCATCGTAAATGCAAAAAATATAATTAATACTATTTTTACAATAGCATTATTTGAAACCGACGGTTATTTAGAAAATAGTAATCCTACGCAATGTGATGAAGCACGAATTAAACTAATAAACTTAATGATAAGTAATGAATTAAAATTAGAAGATTTTGAAACCGATAATAGTTCTAATTGTAAATATGAAATTGAAAACATCAAATGATATGTTCAATCTACATATGAAATGTAGATTATCTTAATCCATTTGAAAACTCAAGGATCACTTGGGATAAAGAAATTTTAACGATGTTAAATCATCAATTATGTCGAATGAAGGCGATAGAATTAATCCACATTTTTATTCAGTTAGTTGAACGTTATAATCGATATCAGAACACTACCTCTTTGGACAAATGTTTGTACAGATAAATTTGATTATGGTCGCACACCTGCCTCTAATTCATCTGTTGAAAGCGAATTTAATAAATTAAAATCATTTATTATTAAAAGATTGTTCACTGTTGCGTGTTAATTCTTTTATTCAGAAGCACGTCAATTTTTTACATGGAGTTACAAAAATTATTAATGCTCAAAATAATATTGTATCTGTTCATACAAAAAATAGATATGTACTTATAACTTCCACACCTTTTAAAGAATCAGATATTAATGTATTATCAAATTTGTACAATTCGTGTCTTGTATGTCAGAGTAATGATCAGCCAACAGATGCACATAGTTACTTTTTGTGTGAAAAATATGTACATGCATTGTCTGAATGTTCCGTACTATTCGAAAATGCTGAAGAAGATTACAGTCAATCTCGCATATGCATGACGTGCAAAAATATGGAAAATGTAAAAGACATTTTATCAAGTCATGAAATCGAGAATTGGCGTAAATTAGAGCGTAAATTATAGGAACAGAAAAATCGAGCAAAAATAATGCAGTGTATCTAAAAAATCAACATAAAATAGTTGACTCTTTGAATTGCAAAAAAGCAATGAAAATGTATTATAAAAAATGGCAATGCTCTATTTTTAAGATCTTTAAAAATACATGATAATAATTACACTATTAGCAATATATGTGCCTTTGATAGTATATTTCAAATCTTGCTGCAGGACATGATTCATATAATATTCGGACATACATAAACAAAATAACAAAAACAAATTTATTTTTTGAATTAATTGACTATACTATAAATAACGGTATTAGTCCTTATACATATAAATCGCGCGCACAAATACTTCTGCAAATTTTCCCGATTTCTGATGTCGGTGATTCCAAATATGTAAATTGCGAGACAAATATCGGTTATCTAACTGACATCCCTTTTAAAGATGTACCAAGTTTTGGAGAAACATCTCATTGCAATTTTGGTTGCTTGGTAAGACACAAAAAATTATTTGTAATTCAAATCGAAGAATCAAAAATCACACAAGCTAATGACTTCGACAAAAATATTTCTCTAGAAAGTGAACATCCTTGTTGTTCAAAAGATTTGAAAAAGCAATATTATTTGAAACAGATATGATTTATATTATAATATTATATATACTCGAAGTTGTGTATCTTTCATTATTGTTACTATAATTAGTTATAAAAACATGTATTTACATTTTATGCAATTACAAAAAATATCTTTTTCTACCTTCTGTGATATTCCACACTGCAAATTTAATGTAGAAATATATTATAACATCTTTTCTTTTTATACGTTTAAGGAAAATATTTTTATTCATTATTATAGTTTTTTCTACTACTAATTTTCTACTACTTATATAACTTTACTTATAAACATTGCTAGACAAGATCATTAATAAAAATTTCAAATCTTATGTTTTTTTCCTCAAAACAGCATAGCATACAAAGTTCTTTACTGATAATACAAATTAGTATAAAAAAGGTATTAAATATTTCAACAAATCTAATTAGATTTTGCAAATTTGCTAGTTTAGTAGAGATCTAGAATATTTAGTAGGTACTTTAATATCTACACTGAGAAAAAAATAGTCTAAATTTAAATAAATATTTATTTGAATACTGCTAACTAAACATTTATTTACACTAAATAAATATTTATTTAATAAAAAGAAGTGATTGTTAAATCAAATTAATATTTTTACTAAATAAATATATTTTTATATTTAATATTTAGTTGATACTACTCAAATAAATATTTATTGAAATTTAGGATAGTTTTTTCTCAGTGTAGTATCTATAAGATATTTATCTCTATTTTTTATTTATCTCTAAATTAAATTCTCTCTTCTTTCATTAATGAAAGAGTAATTTTATATATAAATTTATACATGTATTTTACATTACCAGAAATATTGTTCTTTTTGAAATTTTTGCAAAGGACCTTAATTCATATACGGAAATCAAGTTGGATAATCATTTAAAAATCCTCTAAATGATATTGATTATAAATTACTCGACGTTGTCAAATATCCCTTTTCACAAGAGTCATACAAACAATAAGACATTATGCAGCACTGTGTTTAAAATTTGGACAATGGATAAAATATAATGACTTAGAAAAAAAAGGAAAAAATGTTAAAGAAAAATCTTTAATAACACCTGATCTGTTAATTTATGCCACTCAAGATTATTAAGAGGTTACTGTTTTAATTACATCGTTTAACATAATAAAATACAATTATATCAATATTATCATTTTTTTTGCTATTATATTTAATTTAAACCCTGAACGTCAAACTATGCTTGTACTTAACAAGTTAAACAGCAATGAACAATAAATCATACATTTTAAATATTAGGAACAGACTTTATATATTGATATATTTATAGGAAATGAAAATAAATTTTTTATTTATTGCTATTCTGCAATAATAACATTTGTGTAAAATTTTATGAATAAATTATAATTTGAACTTTTTATTATAATAGTAATAAGGCTCAATAAATTAAACAAACAGAAAGACAAAAGGCTACGAGCCTAAAACAATTATCATAAATTAAAAAATTTTTTGAACAGTTAATAAATAAAACATGTCTAGTTAAAATATAAACTTTAATTTGATCGGTAACAAGTAAAATAAAACAAATGTTTCGATACCTGTTGGATCATTTTCAATGTAAACAAAAATAACAGTGGAAATATTACATAGATAAGATATATAAAAATTAAAATTCGCTCTCAATCGTAGTATTAAATATAAATCTCGCTCCAATATAAAATGAAAGTTATAAGAAAGTTGTAATCGATAACAATGTATTCTTCTGGATTGTGTATGTAGATTAAGGACGAACATGTTTCTGTTAGAAAGTACAAAATGTAAAATTGTTACAGGAATAAGAAATCAATTATAATTTGAAATTAAATTAAAAGGAAATTAACTCTAATTAAGCATGAAAAATTCCTATTTTTGAAGCAGCTTATGCATAATTATTTGCTGAAGTAAATCATAATGATTAATTAGTTAGTACAAAATTATATAAATTTCTAATTCCGTAATCTGCACGCCGAATTATTTTTCCGATCTTCAATTGAATTCATATACAGAATCAGAAAAATATTTTATAATTTTTTATGCTAATAAACATGTTATAAAAATATCAGTAATTAGGATATTAATGAGAACCTTAAATAGCGAATATATTTATTGCGAAACATATTAGATGGAAGTCACACACAGATATTCGGTATTTCGAGCATCATCACCATTCAAATCCCACGCTTCAGGACACAAAATCTGAAACTTCATATTTTGACGGCACAAATTATAACGTTTTTATTGTGGAAGTAGCGGTTGATTCTGCTCGTCGCGGAGGGCAATTTACTCTTGAGTCTAATAGGGGTTGGAGGTAGTTTCCGAAGAAACGGAGGGAGCACAAAATCTGAAACTTTATATTGTTGCAGCACAAACATAACGCTTCTATTGTGGAAGTAGCGATTGATTCTGCTCGTCGCGAAGGATACTTTACTCTTGAGCCTGTATTCTTTAATTCTGTTAGAGGTTAGTTTTTGAGGAATGGATCAATATATTAACTTTGTTTTGATAGCACAAATTAACACAAAATTAGTGCTATTCAAATCTGATTTTATTTTTTTTTTAACATTACTTTAAATACAAAGCGCCATTACAGTCTGAATGTTAAGATTTGAACTAATATAAATATTCATATAAATGAATTAATTTCAGAAATGATAATTGCGTGCCGATATATTTGTCGGACTTTCAACGCAATCAATCTGAAATATTAATAATCTCCCCAAATTTAATGCACAAGATGAGCACTAATAGTTCAAAAAAGGTCTTTTTCGATTGTGCTCATTTGATAGTTTGATCGAAGTTTGCTTCACGTGAAAATCGCACGCTCCTAAGCAAGAGGGAAGGTGGAGTGAGAGTCGCTTCTAATACCCGATAAATAAAATCAATAGTAGTATCAAAATGTAAATACTACTTTCAAATAACTCTGATTCTATATATATAATATGTATGTACACTATCCATCATATACAAGGAGTCATATACAAAAAATAATAAAATTTTGAAGATGTGTTTATGTAAATATATCTCGAAAACTATAAAAGCCGATTAATTTATAAGGAAAAGTTGATCGGAACGTTCACATACTTTATATAATATAATATATATCAAGGTCAAGATCATTGAACAGATATCTCTTAATGTAAAGATTTATCCAAAGTATTTATATTATCTTAAGCGGTGTCTACAATGAGATTTTAATGCGTAAAATTTAAGTTTTAAGCTTTAAGCTATAAGAAATTGACCAATCAATAGTCGATTATTTTCTTTACATTCGACTGTGATTGGTCAATTTCTTACAACTTAAAGCTTAAAGCTTAAGTTTTACATCTAAAAATCTCATTGTAGACGCTGTTTTACACAATCATACTTATTTATCTGCAACAAAGCGACAAAGTGTTTATTTGGTATGTACATGTTATTGATCCCCTATAATTAAGGGGATTAGCGGAATAAAGTCACAATTCTCTTTTTTTCGGAGATTAGCACAAATAAACAAGGAATTAATGTTGCTTATTAGTTAAATATGAATATGTTTCGATTGTCCTGTGATGGAAAATGATAAGATCTATGGAAAAAGGGTCTCAGCCAACTTGGGCTATTGTTCCGTATGTCTACTATATTAATACAGACACTACAAACTTACCTTTTTAAAAAAAACAAAAGCGCTAAGCATGTGCTTCACGAATAAAATTTTAATATCCAATTCAATCAATAGTAGTTTTAATTTTTCTTCAAAGATATTCTTATTTAAGGTCTTCTTATTCTAACCCAAGTAATGGCGACTTTAATTCTCTGTTAAAAATTATTATTCTTCGAAAAAAATTAATATATCAAATGAAAAATTAAAATCCAGATGTTACACTCGCTCAAATTAAATTCTATAAAATTAAAAAGTAAAACACAAATGGTACTGTCTCTTATTATTTACTTAACTCTAATGATATGTACCATTTGTATAAAAGATTTGATATCAATAAAGTTGACTTAAATTAAATTTCTCAAAATTTTATATATCATTCGTAAAAAATATTTGATCTGTTATTAAGTTATAAACAAATGGAGATTGAGATCAAATAAATCATCTTTTCATTATCATTTCCTAGTTTAATTAGCAATTACTAGCATGTTTCATTATTACCGAGTTTACCGATCCTATTGTTTTGAAAAAAACCGACCGAGTCACTGTCGTAGTACAAATCGCAGCACTCGCTGATCATGTATATCACTAGCGTTTCCTTACGTAAAGAATGTCAGAAGGATACCTAAGGAATATCTGGTGCAGTCGACGATAATAATAACGTGTCTTAATATGAAAAGTTACAGATCCGGACTTTGCGTCGCAATATCTTCGCTTGTAGGATACGTAGAGAAAAAATGAAAGTATAATACAATCGGAGTGTAAGCTATCGATTAAGTGTACTTAAAACTCAGAACAGCTGTTATTGAGATCCGATAACCTCGATCTAACGTAACTCGCCGGTTCGCGTAAAGAAGACATGGCAGTGTCTTGCGCCATGCTTAGCGCCGAGACATTACCGTATCTCCAGATTAAAGTATATAATAGATGTTGTTTAGGTTCAATACATTGCGTTTGCGTTTTAGATATTGCGTTCAGTCATTAATATTGTATAGGCTATGTTGTACACATATATTCCTACTCATTATTCAGTGGAATAATATTAACAAAAATGGAGTATTCTGACAATGATAGTATAATAATTATATTGAAAGTGAATTCGGATCGGATACGCGTGATATGTATCTGATGAAAAAATTGTTATATGAAAAAAGTAGAAATCAAGGAAGAAAAAGGAAGAGGTTCACTTGGAGATAAAAAGGAGTAAAAAACGTAAAAATTCGGGAAAATCTTAAATAAAAAATATGAACAGGTTAATAAACTTCATTTCATTCATTTTAATTTTTTTGCTTATTTCAGTTTTTTTAATAAAATAATATTTCTTGAACTATTTTATATTCCAGCCAAGGAATTTCCTTTCATTCAGAAGTAATAAAAAAAAAACTGCACAATTAAATTTTCATCAAATAAGCAGCAGGATTTATTGTCAAAATTTTATTTCTTCTAGATGAATGTAAAAATAAAACAACATTTCTGCTGTTCATAGTCTTTTCTTTCTGTCAATTCTTATAATATTATGATCAATATTTGAAAAAAGAGATTAAATGCATTTTTTAAATTGCAAATAACTTTTTAAATATTGATCATAGTAGAAAAATATTACGTATAACTTCTCAGAGACATTATACAATATAAATATACATTTAATACTATTTTCATATTATAATACTATATTATCATAATTTTCATTATTTTCATATAATACTATTTTCATATATTAGGTGTACAAAAAAGTTCTGAGCTTTTTTTTGTAAAATTCAATCTTTATTCAAAAACAAACGAAAAAATATTAATCAGCGAAATATTCTCCGTTTGCATCAACGACCTTTTGCCATATTTCGGGGAGCTTGCGAATTCCTTGACGATAGAAACTCACCGGCTTCGAAGCGATAAAGTCATCAATGCATTTTCGTATCTCTTCTAATCTCACGAAGTGTGTATTAGCCAAATGATGCTGCAGCGACCGGAATAGGTAGTAATCGGAAGGCGCCATGTCTGGGCTATACGCCGCGTGCGGAAGAAGTTCCCAGCCTAACGCAAAGATATGGTCCTGAGTCGCTTTCGCAACATGAGGTCGAGCATTGTCATGAAGCAAGATCACTTTACGACGTCCATGGTCAGTAAATGGCCTCTTTTCTTCTAATGCATCGCTCAAATTGGTCAATTGTTGTTGGTAGCGGTCTGCCGTGACTGTTTCACCCGGTTGTAACAACTCGTAGTACAACACACCCTTCCAATCCCACCAGATACAGAGCAAAACCTTCTTGGCGTGGATATTGGGCTTTGGCGTCGATGTCGAAGGTTGACCAGGATCAACCCATGATTTTCTACGTTTAGGGTTATCATAAAGAATCCACTTTTCATCGCCTGTAATGATTTTGTGCAGAAAATCTTTTTTCCGGAACTTTGAAAGTAAAGTGAGTGCAGTGTCACGCCGTCGATTTTTGTTGTCTTCGGACAATTCATGCGGAACCTATCTGCCTTCCTTCTGAACCTTTCCCATCGTACGTAATCGTACGGAAATGGCTTGCTGCGTAACGCCAAGCTGTTCTGCAAGCTCCTTTTCAGTTTGCGCAGAGTTTATATCCAGCAGTGCTTGCAATTCGTTCGTTTCAATCTTTTCAGGGCGTCCAGCACGCGATTCATCTTTAAGACTGAAATCTCCTTGGCGAAACTTTTGATACCGTCTTTTACATGTAGCATGACTTACAGCGTTCTCTCCATATGCAGCACAAATCATTGCAGTGACTTCAGCAGCATTTTTCTTCAGATGAAACGCGAAGTGGATGGAAAATCGAATATGCTCTTTTGTTATTGCCATCGTGAACACTACTGATTTTTGAGGTTATGTGCATCAAACGCCAAACCGTATGGCATTTTAGAAGGCCAAATGTTAACGCTTTTAAACCGCAAAAGGGCGGGAAGATATATAAAATTTAAATTGTTATTTCGGTTGTATCAAATCTAAAGCTCAGAACTTTTTTGTACACCTAATATATATAAAAATAACAACTTATTTTAATTTTTATTAAAATCAAGATTTTGTAATTAGGTCTTTATTTCATCCCTTTAATTATAAACATAATGCCTATAAACATAACAGTGATTATATGAGTATCATAATTGTCCGATTATGCGCTTTACAGTGAAATATACGAATATGTTCAGCTTATACAAATTTCGCGTAGCTCTGATGTATTAATTATTTGTTTAAAAAGCTGTAGTCATTATTATAAGATTCAATCGAGTTTTCAATATAATTTTGTATGAAAGAAAGATTATTTGATATTAAGATACAAAAAAGAAAACATAAATAATTGTAAAGTTTAAGTTTCCTTCGAAGGAAAATATTAAATAAAAACGTATTTCTTACGTTAAATAACCGATTTTTAATCAAAGTGATAAATAATTCATTAATTTTTCTTGTTTTCATATAATATTCTTCATTAAAATTTAACACCTATGTTATTTCGATAATATTAAATATTTATTGTCTTTTTACAATTTCAAATCGATACGGAAACTTTACGTTGTTGTGGATTCTTACTGATAATAATCCAACACTATTATTTATAGAGAAATAACTCGTTATATTTGTAACGAACAGTTATAAGTTACTTTTTTTGGTAATTTACTGATATGTAACTTCTATCTTTTTGTAACTGTAATGGTAAAGTATTAGTTATATCTTTTGGTGACGGAAATGAATTTTATAATTATTTTTACTCTTTGCATTTTTAACCTATTTATGACACAACTTTTGTTTATTTAATCTTCAGTATTTATATAGTATTTATATAATCTGTTTTGATTTCAAGATCGTTTTAATGTCTTAAGATATTCCCAGAAGGAATATAGTAGAACAACAATATTTATAAAATGTTTAAGAATGGTTATTTTTGTTTTAAAATTCTTCTTTTTATTTTAAAAACGTTTTTTACATATAGGAACTGATTAAATAATAATGAACAAAAACGTTTTAAAATCGTTGTTTTATAAGATAAAATATAAATAAAAAGAATAAGTGAGTGAAGAATCGCATTGGAATTATACATATTATATATATTATAATTATATATATATATATATAATAATTATATATATTATTTTAATGAAATAAAGATATATGAATTTGTCAAGTTACAATGTCTGGCTGCGTAGATTATTGCACAAACTCATTCACTTCTGGTTTTGCCTCATTCGCATTCTGTCCGTATTAGCTCTTATTGTCCTTAAG
>NW_011627682.1:62579-87094 GCF_000204515.1 Acromyrmex echinatior | reverse complement strand
TTCATAATATAGCACACCCTTCATGTCCCACCAGATGCATAACTTTGCTACTGTGGATGTTGCGTTTTGGCGTTGATGTAATGGGTTGTCCTGGATCCACATAATGTTTTCTCTTTTTAGGATTATCATAAAAAATCCACTTTTCATCACCAGACACGATTTTCCACAAGAAAGATTTTCTATGCTGTTTATTGTACAGATTCAAACACTTCTCAAGACGATCATTTTTGTTTTTTCACTTAATGCATGCGGCACCCACTTTTCTTCCTTCAGAATTTTTCTCATCTGCCGTAAACGAATTGAAATATCTTGTTGAGTTACTCCAAGTTGCTGTGCAAGTTCGTTTTGTGTTTGACATGAGTTTTGATCGAGTAATGCTTGCAATTCATAGTTTGTAACCTTCTGAGGAGCACCACTACGTTCTCTATCGCTAACATCAAAATCATCCTCTTTAAATCGCCTAAACCAAAACTCACACGTACTTTTGGATACAACATTGACTCCAAGAACAGAACAAATTGATTCACATGCTTTAGCAGCGCTTTTTCCTTGAAATTCGTATCAAATGCAGTGTCGAATAAATTGCTTGTCGCTCGCCATTTTAAAACCATTAAATTTTGAGGTTAAGTTTCCAATTTCGTGAAATCAATTATGTTTTTTAATAGTACACATTAAGCGCCACTACATATCAAAAGAGCGCGAAAATATTTGAATTCTAAGTTTAAATTATACGTTACACAAAAAACGCTTTAAAACTTATTTGTACACCTAATAATATATTTGTTACTTTTGTTATTGTTAATTCATGTGTACTTTATTCTCGCCCCTATTCGCTCCTCCAAACGATTTGTTATCCTCGACCACGAATCGCCCCCTCTGCCATTCCGAGGCTGAGCTACCGGTTGAGAGCCCGTCGACATTCGCAGCTCATTGACATAAAGAAAAGCGCGTAATTTCGAAAAGAGTGGCACGCTCGCTCGTGCCTGGCGCCCAACTATTGTCTTGTGATTATGTGCTGCCCTTGAGAGCGGTCGCGGGAAGACGCATTTCGGTTACGTTTCGTTTAACGCCACCTGTCATCCGATCGCCTACGAGAACCTTAGCGTCGTGAATGTGCGACGAAGTTGCGCCACGCTCGTGAGGTTGCAGTGCATACGACGGACAATGCGTGCTTCGCGTGGTCGATGGTCGTCGTTCTACCCGGCTGAAAGAAATGCGGATCGAGAATCGTCATATCCGCGTTATACGACAGTGTTGAATGTCACGAACATTGAGTTTCTAATGACTTTAAAAGATATTTCCAGATTTGAATGTTTGAATGCGATGTCGATCAACGTGTACGGTATCGAGAGTCACTTCCTCTGCGGCTCATCAGTGATAAGAAGGAGAAACTCATCAACGTGTTGTATACACAAGATCCATGCGACAACGGTGTTGGACATTTTGCGTGGATCAAGAACCTGTCGCGTCTTGTGAGATCACAATTCATAAGAAATTTTTCTGCGATCGGTAAGTATATATAAAAAAATTATTATAATTTTCCGTCTTACTAATAAAATAATGGTAATGGTTATAATTATTGTTATTTTTCAAGTGCTTGCATTACTTTAGTATGAACGAAAAATTGCAGTCGTACGCAATGAACTGTGGGAAAATGAACGACTGCGCTATCCGACTGCCGAACGTGGACAAGTGGCCCGAATTTGGGAACCACTGCAATAAGGAACGCGTCCCATTCATTGTCTACGCTGATTTGGAGTGCGTTCTACGAAAGACGGAACCCGACAGGGAAGATGCGTCGTCGTACATGTATCAATAGCACGAGATATTTATTATAATATAGGATACTATATGCGATGTTCGTACGACGATACATTATCGTCATATCGGTTCCATCGCGATGAAGACTGTATAGCGTGATTTGCGCAACAACTCCAAGACTTGGCGCATCGTGTAAAAAATATTCTATCCGCCAACATGCTCATGGAAACGTTGTCGAAATAGCAATGGGAGACGTACCGTAGCGCGACGCGGTGTCACATTTGACACCGTTCGCGTCGAACGACACGCAGATCCGTGATGCGTGCTTTACGTGGATTGCCATCTCACCGAACGATACCGTGGACCAGCGCATTCAAAAATTGCAATCTTAATTATAAAAATTCATTATATATTCCGATCGTTTTTCACTATTTATCGGGCTATGACGCGCAGTTTATAATTAAGGAAATTGCTACCGCGTACGATGGACATGTAAATGTGTTAAAATCGATAATCAAAGAAAATTATATTTCGTTCACGTAAACGTAAGATTAAAGATACCGCCGAGAAAGCAGACTCGCGAAAATGCATAAAATTATTCATCGATTCATTTAAATTTCTTAGCTTCAATAAATTGATGTCATTTCTAAGCAGAGACAAATTAAAAATCGTATGTTCCAAATTTTTGATACTATCGAATGAAGAATTTAAATTATTGACTCGTAAAGGTGTCTTTCCGTACGAGTATGATGACTGCGTCGAAAAATTGCAGGACACGCGCTTACCACCGAGCGAATCATTTTATAGTTCGTCAATGGGCGATACAGTATCCGAGAGCGATTACGCTCACGCCGCGAACGTATTATCCATTCGAACGCTCGGCGAGTACAGTAATCTGTACTTGAAAACTGATGTCTTGTTATTGGCCGACATTTTCGAAAATTTCTGCAATAATTGTGTCGCGAGATACGGTCTCAGTCCCGCGCATTACTACACATTGCCTGATTTCACGTGGAACGCAATGCTAAAATATAGCACACTAGGTGTAGAAGTATGAAACCGGAATTTCCCTATATATGGCACTAGCTATCAGTTTAAGGATCACAAGACCGCATCTGCAGCGCCATCATCTCTCTCTAACAGCTGACGAAAATTTCCAACATACAACAACCCAAGTTCCATACACCGGTATATTTTTTTCTAACCTTAAACATGTCGAGTTTTGTGCCTACGAACTACGATTTGCGGACAGCATTGGTTTTCTGTTATCATTTGAAGAAAACTGCTGCAGAATCGCATCGAATGCTTGTCGAAGCTTACGGTGAACATGCTCTTGGTAAAACACAGTGTTTCGAGTGGTTCAAAAAATTCGAAAGTGATGATTTTGACGTGAGAAACGAAGAGCGTGGGAAACCACCGAAAAAGTTCACAGACAACGAATTGCAAGCCTTATTGGATGAAGATGATACTCAAACTCAACAAGAACTCGTGGATCAATTGAATGTAACGCAGAAAGCCGTCTCCATTCGTTTGAAAGCTATGGGCAAGATTCAGAAAGTGAGAAAATGAGTTCCGCATGAACTGAATAAAAGACAGCAAGAAAATCGAAAAACTACTTGTGAAATGCTGCTCGACAGATACAAAAGAAAGTCATTTCTCCATCGAATCGTCACAGGTGATGAAAAATGGATATATTTTGAGAATCCTAAGCGTCGTAAATCATGGGTGAATCCAGGCGAACCATCGACATCCACTGTAAGACCAAATCGCTTTGGAAAGAAGACAATGCTCTGTGTTTGGTGGGATCAGAAGGATGTAATCTATTATGAGCTGCTAAAACTTGGTGAAACCAGGCGTTAACACTAATCGCTACCGACAGCAAATGATCGATTTAAATAGAGCATTACGTGAAAAACGACCGGAATATGGAAAAAAGCAACACAAAGTCATTTTGCTTCATGATAATGCTCCATCACATACAGCAAAACGAGTCAAGGAAACGATCGAGGCGTTCAGTTGAGAGATATTAGCGCATGCGACTTATTCTCCAGACTTGGCTCCGTCCGATTATCATCTATTCGCATCACTGAGACATGCTCTCGTTGAACAACACTTCAATTCGTATGAAAATGTACGAAAATGGCTCGATAACTGGTTCGCTTCAAAAGAAGAACTGTTTTTTTGGCGTGGCATTCATACCGGAGAGGTGGGAAAAATATATAAATAGCAATGGAGATTATTTTGAATAAAAAATTTTTTATCATTTTCAAACAACAGTCGTGTAATTTTTACAAAAAATTCCGGTTTCATACTTCTACACCTGGTATGCACATAAGATTTTAGTTATTCACCGACATCGATATGATCATGTTCATCGAGCGCAGTATACGCGGTGGCCAGTCAATGTTCAAGCAGATACGAACAAACTAATAACAAGTACATGCGTTCGTATGACCCATCAGAACCATTATCGTACGTGATGTACTACGATGTTAACAATTTATACGGGTAGGCGATATGTGAACCGTTGCCATATGCTGAATTTCGATATGTCGAAGACGCTGCGAACTTTGACTTGAGCGCGATCGCTCTGGATTCACCCACCGGTTACATTCTCGAAGTCAATCTCGAGTATCCACAATATCTGCACGATCGACACACTGATCTGCCTTTCTGTCCGACGCGCGATAAACCGTCCGGCAAGTTGGAGGCTAAACTTTTAACGACGCTGTATGATAAACAGTGTTACGTCATCCACTATCGCAACATGCAGCAATATTCGTAATGGTCTTCGCAACAAAGATCCATCGGGTGCTACAATTTGCTCATTCCACCTGGCTTCGCGAGTATATTGAACTTAATACACAATTTGATTCAACAGAACATGCGCGAAAAACGATTTTGAGAAAAATTTATATAAATTAATAAACAACGCGATATTCGATAAAACTATGGAGAATGTGCGCAACCACGTTGACGTAAAATTATTAACAAAATGGAATGGTACAGCGCGGAAGCGCAATGATCGCAAAACCAAATTTCCACAGCCGTAGCGTCTTTGCGGAAAATTTGATCGCCGTCAAACTGCGCAAACTCGAGGTGAAGTTCAACAAACCGATTTACGTGGATATGTGTATATTCGACATATCAAAAGTCTGCTTGTACGAATTTCACCACGAGTATATGTTACCATTATTTCGCGACAAATGTAAAATTATGTATACCGACACGGACAGTCTTATGCACTGCGTCGAGTGCAAGGACGTTTACGAGACTATGAAATGCGATATCGCTAGATTTGACACGAGCGATTATCTGACGGACAATGTATACGGTATGCTTATTGTTCTTGCGAACAAAAAAGTACCCGGTCTGATGAAGAACGAAAATAACGGTGCAATAATGACCGAATTCGTTGGTTTTAGAGCGAAGATGTACGTGGATGGATAGCAAGAAGGACATTAAAAAGACGAAAGGTGTAAAGAATAACGTCATAACACGAACGATGAATTTCGACGATAACATGCGATGTTTGTTTGATGCTATTGAAATGATTCATCGTCAATCGCGTATATGATTTAAATTGCACGAGGAGTACACAATATCCAAATCGAAAATCGCTCTGAGTCCATACGATGATAAATGATACGTCGTACCGGATTTGACGGAGACGTTACCGTGGAGGCATTGGCGGATACCTTTATAATATGTGTTGGCGGATACCTTTGTAATATGTGTCAATATTTATGTTATTATTATGTTTTTTACATTTTTTATATTTTCATACAGTGTATATGTATTACTATTATGTTTCATGTATTACTATTTTCTCATGTATTATATTAATTTGTATTTCGTGTATGTTTTTCTACATTTTTAAATATTTTCATACAGTATACATGTTACTATTATGTACTATTATCATTATTATACGTAACGTACATTTTTTACATTTATATCAGTATTACTATTATGATTTATGTAGTACCATTTATTATGTATTACTATTATTTTCATGTATCGTACATTTATATACGTATTTTATATCTGTATACTCCAAAACGAAGATGAATGGAAGTAATACAAATATACGTTTATATAGTTATATTGTTATATTTGTTACATCTATACCAAATATATGAATCAAAATTTTATCAAATAACATTATTTTTGTGTATCTATGAATTGTGCGATCCATCAAATCCCAGTCACTTACGGTACACCTTGTCTTCCTTCCTGCGCAGCACTATCTCTACGAGATATACGTCCGGATGAGTAGTGCAATGCAACTCGTGCTCGTAGAACGTTCCAGCGACGAATTTTCTGCGATAATCCTCGAGTAGATAGGTTACGGGATTGCTGCACTTTAACGGTAAATACCTCGGTAGTCCAATTTGGCGTGTAACCCTTTTCAAAAATCGTCTTGTACTTGCCCACGCGTACTGAATCGCCAACTTTGAATTTTGCAGGACCAGCGCTGTACGTTGTGTCTAAGTCTTTCGGCGATCGCGGGAGTTACGTCGGTAGGTCACATGCTGATAGTACGATGCTTGCGCGCGTTGTAATTTGACACGAGACGCGGCAGCTCGTCGATCCACTTGTAATTACCGTTGAGCGTAAACATCTTCCACATATCGTTCTTGAGCATGCGATTGAAACACTCCACCACTGACGCTTTCAACGAATACATGGAATTGTGATTAACATCATATTTTTTCAAGATTTTCTGCACATCAGCATTATAAAACTCTTTCCTCATATCCGTTTGTAAATTTTTCGGACATCTATTCTCTCGAACGATCTCAGCGATAGCGTTAGCCGTCTCGCTTCTACCTTTGCTCTTGAGTGGCCATGCGTACTTGCTCACATTGATGACGGTATGTAGTGGTGGCCTCTGTTGAAGCTCGAGTATAGACGCATCTCGACGATATCAGTCTGTCACAGATCCTCGTATTCCCGAACTATGACGCGCCTTCGCGGAAAATTTCTTCTCAGCAGAGCATGCAATTTCTTGACGAGTCAACATCTCTCGGAACTAATTGTTTCTCTCTTTTCATCAGATTTCTTTTTTGTGATTGGACGTGTAATACATAGGGTACAAGAAAATAATGTATTTTTTCTCGCTGGTGTCACTTGACTGACTCGTTTCATGAATATGCGATTTAATGTATAATAAGACCGACTACGCGAAGTTCCTCGATGATCGATAGTATCTCGTTGTCGTGAACATTGTTGCCTGCTCGATGCGAAGCGTCGAGCAATCATAGATGATCCACCAGTTCGTTGGGATTGTCCCAGTGCACGTAATCGATCGCGTTGTCGTTCAATTGCGTGAGATAATTTCTTTCCAGATTTCTTCTTCTGTTTCTTGGGTGTGATCGACATTAACAGCGCGATTACAAGTTTGTACTCTCCTGTTGCTTAATAATTGACCCTGCGAATAGTATTTGTGTTTTTGCGCGTTCGTCACCAATAGCATGCTCTTGTACTTGTGCATATCATTTTCCGTGTAGAAGGCATCGTCGGGAATTCTCTTGAAAATCAACTCGTAAAGACCGGATGTACCGGCGTATTGTACGTCGTCGATAATTATGTTGTTCGCGTCATCCATGTCGAAACGTTTATTGCCAAACATCAGCCCATCCTTGTGTAGGTAAAAACCGTAACGTGATCTATACCGCTCTCTATATCTTGCGCTCCCCAGGACAGCCTCGACGTACTTTTGAGGGCCTAAGCCAGCTCATAACGTCTTTCGACCTTCCGACGTTTGCAGCTGATTTCGAATCTTTGTCACTAGCGAGTCTTTCGTCGTTTCGAAAACGTTCTTCAACGACTCTCGTCGGTACGATTTTGGCACGCGGGAGGTTATCGATTGTACATCGTGCGATCGATCATTGGATTTATGTAGAGTGAAACACTCGAATGTCTCGCTCACTTCTTCTCTGTCCTCTTGTTTCTTTTCCTCCTTCCTTTCACGTTTAGGAGCAGATGCTGCATCTATGTCACGCAACTCTCTCTTTGTCGCGAGCACGCCGGGACTGTCGACAACAAAAAGTAGCAGCGGCTCGATAAGAGGTTTAAAATATCTGTCCAACGTGATGCCTTCCTCGATTCTATCGGTCTTCAGAGCGCGATGTTTCTTACGGATCACTCGTCTTCTCGATCTCCCTCGTGATTTTTTCACGGTCGCGCACATCTGCCATGTTCGTCTCTGGCTAAGTATCGATAACGACTGATCACGTTACGGTATCGCGAACTCGTTAAATCCTTTTCTGTATCGTTCATTTGTAAGCGCACTATTTTTGTCTATTACTACGAATCCATATTTTTGTTGTCAACAATCGCGGCACAACGCGTAAAATTCGTCGTATCACATGATCATTGTAAATGTGTTTCAAGTTGAAACACATCCTGTACCATCCTGTTTGAACAGGATCAGAAGGTTCGCGTTGTTGCGTATCAGATGTTTAGGTACTCTCGCGTATGTCTGACAGAGATAAAAGCAGTCGACGTTCGCGTGGCGACCCATCGAAAAGTATTCTCTCACCGCATCCTGCTTGTCGCATGCGACGTCATCAAGGATAAAAATAGAATTTGGACGCCACTCACTCGGTGGAACGATGTCTCTGTTGTTGGAGAATGTAAAGTAGCCGATTTCGTCGATAGACGTGAACAAATTTTTGAGATATCGATACTTTGGCTGTTGTAACAATTTGGAGTAGATGTACACATTCTCAAAACGTACGCCGTTTGGGCTCTCGAGTAAACTTATGAGAATGTTTTGGTTTTACCGCAATTTGATGATACTCTACTACGGCGCGTATAATACTCGGCAGCATTTCGCCGTGATTGCGTTTCTCCGCGCTGTCTCCCATCATTCGCGATTTCGCGTCGCAGTTCGTGACGCGTATTGTCAACGGTTGCAGCACGAATTTCATGCTCACAGACTGTGCGCTCTCAAACGACTGTTTAAAAGCGCATGAATCTACGAGTAGCCCAGTAGTAAAATGTATTTCGCGCTGTGTCATTCTTCCAATATTCGAGATTTGAGTGCCCAGCAATTGCAATTTATACCGAAGATCGTACTCTTACGCGTATATGATGACTACATCGAACACATCTGGGACAAGCTTCCGGAACACGTAAAGGCAGATTTGAACCTATCGTTGACGAGCACTACAATCAGGGCAGTGGATGCACATCGACGGCCCTGCATCTAAGATAAAGAATTGTAGCGAATATCAATGTCGGGCGGCAGTCTGTTGAATCAATCGATAAACACGCTTCTTTTCAAGTTACATATTCCGGACTACCAGTTTTGCTGTTCGAGCTCTTGGCTTACGAAGCAATTAGCCAGAGGTGACACGGGCATAAATCCGCTGGGCGCGGCGTGCCGAGAACACGACATTGCGTATTCATACAGCAATAATGTCACTGACAGACACGCGGCATAAGATACTAGCCGAGAAGGCGCGGAAACGTATTACCACGAGTGATTCGGCTCTGAGCGAGAGAGCCGTCGATACTGTCATTTGGCCAGCGATGAAAGTGAAGACCAAGATCGGCATGGGCATGAAAGAACCGAAGAAGAAGACGAAGAAAAAGGCGATGAAAAATACGCGGATACTTCCAATGGCGAAAAGAGGCAGTGCGTTACCTGCCGTTGGGCGCGTTCGGGTCCTTGATCGGCGGAGCGGCCAGTGTGATGAAAGCGGTAAACGACAGCAAAACCGCGCGACGTCAGCTCGAAGAGCTACAACGCCACAACTGCGCAATGGAACAGGGCCGCGGATTGTATCTCGGCCCGTACAAACACGAATAGAACATAGTTGCAAAGAAAAAAAAACGCCAAAGAGGCGATAAAAATGCTATCTGACGCAACTACTAATGTGCAATTGAACGAACTCGCGAGACGTATGCGCGTACCATACTTTAGAGGCGTTTCATGCGTAACGCGTTATCGATGAGCGGCGCGTGCCGAAACGAAAGCGGTATCATGATCTGGACGATGCGACGGGGTCGCCTGGTAATCACTGGGTAGTGTACGCGAAAAGGAACAATCGCGTCTTATACTGACAGTTTCGGTAATCTTCGACCGCCCAAGGAACTGGTGTTTCGGAAATGGTTACGACGATAGAGTACAATCGCACGTCCTATCAGACGTACGATCAAAGCTTCTGCGGATGTGTCTGCAGTTTCTACAAATGGTAGACGCGCGTGACTTTAAAAAGGTCGACTAGGTGCTGTGAAATCTCAGTATTAGCCGAACGCTTTTTCCATCATGTCGCTGACGCTTACACTGAGCGGGAAGAGCTCCATCCTCATGGCGAACTACTTTCCCTCCACAGAGTTTGAGTGACGGCGATTACGAGCTCGGTCTGGCGATTTTTGAGACATATCACATGATACCGAACGTGAAAGAACCAAACAAATTTTATTTCGCCAAAGACGACACGGAAATTACAATTCTCAAGGGTTTGTACGAAATGTGAGACATAAATGAATTTTTGAACCGCGCGATTTTTTTTGCGGAAATGTCCGCAAGCTTTGACGCGCTTGAAACCGTGATGTAGTGCGTAATGATAATAACAACAATGACACCGATGACGATAATGGTGAAGATGAAGAATATCTGATTGCGCAACTACAACACGATGAGATGCGAAATTAGGTGTGCAAACAGAATAAACTTTGACAAGCCTAACAGAATTGGATCGCTAATGAGATTCTTGTCGAAGCGTACTGTAGTCGCGAAGTTGGCACGAATCGGACATGTCGATTAACATAATAAACGTAGAGTGTAACGTGACCGCGAGCGCGTACAGCAATGGTAAAAGCCCGCACACGATACACGAATTTTCGTCGAGTGTTCCACCAGAATATAAGATATCGGAGAGGCTGGCGCAGATCATTTACCTGCCGATCATCGCACGGAGCATTATGGATCTAACGATACACGTCGTCGATCCAGAACGGACGATTGCTCGATTTTCGAAGAGATCACCATTAGATTGCATGTACGACGGCGACAGTGATAACGTGAGCATGAGATGCTCGTGCTGAACGGAACAGAGCGCACGCAGAGAGATAACGCATTCTTTACAAGGCCGGTGACGTCACAGCTCGATAACACTCGCTCATCCAGCTACATCAGGAAGAAGAAGCTCAGCGTATCAAACGTTACATTTTTAAAGTCTTTGGGATTCGCGATACGCAACATTTAAGATGATCGATATCCTAATCATTAAAGACGAGCCGATTTTTGACGATCGCATCGTCAAGATTGAGACTCATACGTACAACCCGTTTGCCAACACAACGTTCGAGTACAGCGATGAGATAAGTATACCCATACAGCAACAAGATCTGTACATACTGCCGTACGAAAGCTTTCTATATGTCGAGGGAAAACTGACAAATAAAGTGGTTCAGGTGCTAATGTAGCATTGGCGAATAATTGCGTCGCGTTCATATTCGATGATATTCGATATGAACTCAATGATGCAGAGATTGACCGTAAAAAAAAACGTGGGAATAACTAGCACGCTCAAAAATTATGTAACAATATCATCGGACAGAAGCGTGATTCTGCGGAATGCCGGGTGGGATGCGCAGACTACTGCGACCAGATACTTTAATTTCTGTGTACCGCTCTACGTACTGTTGGGAAGATTACAAACGCGTGGTGATCAACGCTCGTCACGAATTGACTTTAATACGAGCGCGCAATGACAACAATTGTCTGACGGGACATCCGGCGACAGAACCAACGCTCGAATTATTCGAAGTACAGTGGCGAATGTAGCACATATTATTGAGCGAGATAAATAAGCTGTCGATGCTGCGTGCTTTGGAGAGCGGACAATATCTGAGCATGGCTTTTCGCTCATGAAATCTGTACGAGTTTCTACTTTTGCAGAGCACAATCAAGCATTCGTGGGCCATCAAGACAGTTACTCAGCTCGAGAAGTCGCGCTACGTCATTTACGCTATGCAAATAGGTCAAAAAAACGTCATGTCCGAGGATATAAGTCGATTCAACGACTGCAAATTAACCAATGCGAAACTACCTGAATTCGAAATGTTATCCATACGATAACTTGAATCTGGATTTTGATAAAAACAGATGTGCGATTCTGTATGACTTGTGCACGCGTTTCTGCAAGGGCTACTACGCATACAAGTATCTCGAGCCGAGTCTCTTTTACAACTTTCTTACGTAATGGCCCGTTCTGATTATCGATTGCTCTCGACAGAACGAATCGATCAAGAGTGGCATCGTTGACGTGCGATTAGACTTTGAATGTAAGGGGAACGTGCTCGCAAATACAACAGCCTATTGTCTCATCATACACAATCGCGTGGTTCAGTATAATCCATTGACCAATGTTGTACGCAAAATCACCTGAATGCACCTTCGACACGATAAAATCTACGATATATCGCAATCAACCGTAGTCTTCTCGACATGTTCGTGCCAACGTTCGTAGATCTGCAAGGATCGTTAACAAGAAATTTATCGTAAAGGAAGTGGTGCTGAAACAGGGGACCGTTCTCACGTATTACATTTTTACGAGTTCCGTGCCATGGAAATTTTTGATAAGATTCGACAGATATTGTGCTTCCTGGTTGATTGCTTTTCACTATGGATTGCGTTGGAAGGACGGGATGATCCCATATAACGAGGCGAAACGCTTGATGATGGCGGCTTTATTTGAAGATGATGCTATTGTGTACGTTAAGGGACGCGAGAAACGAACGAGACTGTGGAACTTGCTTCTGGACGATGAGCGAGAACGCATGTACATTGAGACCTTGGATGTGATTTATGAAGACATGGAATCTTTATCTAATCTGGATATTACTAATACTATATTCGATACGGACAACATGTTAAGAATTGCGCGTTACAAAATGTATTGAAAATATGTAACTGGTGATTGCAAAAGAATTTTTTAAATAAAAATACGTTAACGTATTTATTATGTATTTCTTTTCCTTTATAATATATGGATGAACATACGTTTAAACGTATGTATAAACGTATGTATGAACGTACGTACGTATAAATATGCATAAACTTGTGACGAAGAAAATACGTAGAAAGGCGTGATAAAATGTGTTGCGACGTTCGAAATTCTTGGAAAAAGGGAGAAGTCCTGCCCTCTTTTTTTCGATCCAGAAATATTATCATATATGTCACAATTTATGCGGATGCAATCAGTCTTGCAATACCCGCGTACGAACGGTTGAAAAAATGTACTTCGGCGAAGAGAGCAACGCTAGCGTCGTGAAGAAGGAATATAACATGCAAGTTTCAATGTTTTAAACACAAAAAAAAATATTTTAACATTATGTATGTACACAGTACGGAGCATCGCGCGGTGCGTTTACTGAGTAGACGTTACGATCTGACGAATACGGGCTTCAAATTTTTGGAAATTGGAATCAATGTTAGTCCACCGAGTTATGTGGAGATCGCCCTGGGAGATCATTGCGGATATGAACTGCCGCTGTCTCTCAAAATGTGGAAGAGCCTCTATTAGCAGTGATGGAATATTTACAAGATATTTCGAAACGAATACAAAGACAATTTTATAAGCGTTGGACCGCTAACCGTCAGAGTTTGCACGCTGAATGAATGCTACTCGTACGTTTCGATTCTTCGTCCATATGCATGACGATGACCGAAACAGCGCTACGATCTATGTTTGCGTTTGATGGATGTATCGATATAATATTCAAACGATTAGCCCGACTCGTCGATACGGTTGATGTCAAGTATACGCGATTCTTCAATATCGTATCCGAAGACGCTATACGTGACTGTAGCAACATTTTCAATGGATATCAGCTCGTCGATTACGAGTTATTGGCTTTAGTTTTAATACATACAAAAAAAGAAACGAACGATGTAATAACATGTGAATAAAAAAAATTTTCGTTTGCATCACAACATACCATATGTACTTTTTTTACTTTTCATTCGACCTATTCTATGTTATATATACCTATCCATTGTAAGAAAAAAGAACGAATAACAAGTAACATAACATTGCTCGAACATGTTATGACATGTTGTACCAATGTCGGAATGTGTGCAATCTGATCACGTGACATGTACACTATTTGGCAACGTCGCATTTATATCAAATCGCATTGATGATATTATTATCAGAACATGTCATGACATATCAAAATCTTGGATACAAAAAAAGGGAAATAAGAGAAAACGGCAACGCATCGAGAGGCAAATAGTAAGTATATGAGTTAGCGTGCACGGCGACCCGCAATGCATTTTGGGAAGTGCGCGGAGTCCACGGCTCGCGGCGAGCGGTGGGCGGTGGGCGGTGGGTGGCGGTAACGGTAGCGGCAATAATCGCGATGGCGGCGGTGGCGACAGCGGCAGCGGATAACGAAAAAAATAGCAGAATGTCAATGTTTACATAATTAATCGACCGAGGGCGTATGTTTAAGTAAACAGCGACAGCGCACTTCCCCGCGTCTACCCCCTCCCGCGCCAGCGAATACCCCACGCCTTCCTCCCGTGTCCTACGCCCCCCCTCAAAGCACCGCCCCTATACAGCTCAGGACAGAAAAGTCCTCGGATCTCTCTATCCTATAGTCGATCAACAAGTTTGAAAAATTTTTATCTATATCTTTAAGTACTGAAAATTTAGATTTCCTATCAGTAGGTATATTTATTAAATAATTAAAGTTTTCATTTATTTAAAATTTATTAATTAAATACACACGCGCGCGCGCACACACACACACACACACACACATATATACAGGGTGTAATCGAAATAACGCCCACTAATAATATAGCGCTATTCGATCAAAAACTGAGTCGAAAAGTCCTGAGTCATTTTTTCTACGATGCTTAATGAAACAGATATTACCAAATAATGTTAATCCAATCGGTGCCGGTTTTTAAACGGGCGCTCGTCTGAGAGCCGTGCGTCTAGTAGTGTGCATGAGCACTCCGCCGCGCTGTTATACCGCTGTCTTCACTGCTATCGTGCAATATTCTTACGCATCATAATAATGTGAAAAATTTTCTTTTGAATTAAGAATCATATTCCTTCCCGTTTTGTTTTCTTCATGTTATAATAAATATTTCATTTTATAATAAATTTTAAAAATGAGCCCAGCGGATCTCGATGCATACTTCCATACGAATAATTATGTCGTTACGTACTCGTCGAAGCATTTGATCATCAATAGATTGTACAGCTATTTGCATCATTGCAATGACATCTTCGGGAGAAGCAGGCTTGTTTGCATATATTTTTGCATTTGATAACCCAAAGAAAAAAGTTTAACGGTGTTAGATCCGGTGAACTATTAAAAATCATTATGAAAAATATTAAATCATTTTACATTTTTTTTCAGCTGCTATCTTTCTAAATTAAAAGGTTCTCGTACCGTGCAGGCCATTTAATTGGTCCATATTGTGTTTTTTTTTATCCAGCGACCAGGAAAACGTTCATTTAAAAAGTCTGTTACTTCTCGATATTTATGCGATGGTGTCCCGTCTTGCTGAAAAAACATATGTTTTCCTTGTAAGAGAGGAATTTCTTCTAAAAGTTCGAGTAACCATTGTCTTAAGAAATTTGCGTAATTTCTCTTCCTTGTAAAAAATATATTTATTACATATTAATTCATATCACGAATCGATTGAGAGATTTTTAATTTCTTATCGTCAGAACTTCTGGTAGAAAAATGGGACCAATAATTCTATCGCTCAAAATTCCTACCCAATAGTTTATCTTCCATCTGTGTTGAAAGCTACGAGTACGTGTCACGCATGGGTTAATAATGTGAATTGTGACAATTAAATAAATCTGTGCGTTTAAATAGTGACTGTCCACATAATATTTGCCAAAAAATTTTCATCTTCTTCATTGTTTTGTAGAAACCAATGACAGAAATTTTCTCTGGCTCAGTGATCTATCATATTTAATTTTTGCACTCATGTACAATGAAACAGATGTAATAATTCATTTTTTAGTATCTTGTGGACTGTGACTGATATCAAATTCGCAACCTATTGCACGGATACTACTTGTATGATCTTGTTCAATAATTTATAAAATCCTTTCTTCCATTCTTATATTGCGCTCACGACCAGGGCCAACATTTGGTTTCGGCAACAAGCAATTACTTTTTCGGATCCTTTGGTCTAATCGCTCGAAAGTTTTACGATCAGGATGCATGCGATTTGGATAACGCTCCGCATATAATCTTTACGCGCACTTATAGAATTTGCTTTACCGTACACTAAATACATATCAGCGTATTCGTTATTATTGTAATACTAAAGATACATTTTTCGTTCACAAAAAAAAAAATTCTTGTCCGAAATGCTCAGATGATATCGTAAAAGAAAACAATATCAGAAGATATTTCTTCATTTGTTTTATTTCGATCTCCCAGAACATCAAATCATCGCATTCATTCGAGCGTTACAAATTTTTTAAACAAATATTTTATCAATTGCATCATGTAAGCATTTCGCATAAAACAATTTTTTGTTAAAGAAGAATACGTACATGTCAGTATAATAATGAATACACAGATACATTTAGCTTACGCTGAAACAAACTGTGCAAATGCGGAAAGATTATGTGAAGTATTAGCCAAATTGCATGCATTCGGACATTCACCAAAAAACTTTTGAGCATTAAATCGAAGAATTAGAATAACCATTGCTAGATATCAAAGTCATACTGACATTGATCATGATCATCGAATAAGAATGATCAAAACAGAAAAAAATTTTAGAAATGAGCAGAATTGTATGATTAATACATATGCGATTGACCGTAGTCTCGTAATAATTCACAGGATATTAAAAAATTACTTAAAAATTATTATTCCCCGACTATAGGAACGAGTTGCTATTTACACGCACGGATTTATTTAATTATAACAATACACATTATTATGATGTTATTAACCCATGCGTGGCAAATTTCTGACATTGGCTTCTATAAAACAATGAAGAAGATGAAAATTTTTTGGCAAATATTATGTGGACAGTGCTATTTACACTCACAGATTTATTTAATTGTCACAATTCATTATTAACCCATGCGTGACACGTACTCGTAGCTTTCAACACATATGGAAGTTAAACTATTAGGCAGGGCGATAGAGTTACTGGTCCTATTCTTCTACCAGAAGTTCTGACGTAAGAAATTAAAAATCTCTCAATCAATTCGTGATATGTATTAATACGTAATAAATATATTTTTTGTAAGGAAGAAATTACGCAGATTTCTTAAGATAATGGTCCCAAACTTTTAGAAGAAATTCCTCTCTTATAAAGAAGAGATTTTTCAGTGCAAATGGCTATACAAACTTCTTCTCCTGAAGAAGTCATTGCGAGGATGCAAATAACTGTACAATCTATTGATGATATGATTCGTCAAATGCTTCGACGAGCATGTAACGATATAATTGTTCGTGCGGAAGCATGCATCGAGGTCCGCTGGGCTCATTTTGAAAATTTATTAAAAAATGAAATATTTATTATAAAATGAAAAAAATAAACACATATGTATAAGTAATATTTTATTGTATTAAATACGACTTTATTATAAAATAAAGAAGACAAAAATAAATAAAAAACATTCTTTTCCTGTTCACCTACACAGTCATACTTACGAAATATTAAAGAAAATTTCATTACAAGGCGTTTTATTTTAATCATTTATGTCCATTTCCAGCAATGCAGATTAACGTTAATCTCAGGTTAATTTATACTTTATCTTTTTCTAGTTCTATGAATTAGAAAAAGTTAAAAAATGAGTAAAATCGAAACCTAAATTAATCTACATTCGTGGAAAAAGTTATTGCGAGAAATGGAAAATTGGATTCTTTGAGTAACATTAAGTCATCTGTAATACGCACTTGTGTAGTTATGCAGAACGATTTTTATGAGAGAATAAAAAAGCTAATTTAAAATATAATTCAATTACGAAGTATCAACAAGAAAATGATAATATATATGTCTATCCTATGTAAAAGAGACGCACAGAGATTTTAAAGAAATTTTTAAACAATTTGTAAGATTAGATTTCTTTTTTAATATAAGTTAATCTGATACATTTTGACTTGCATACCTTGTCGAAATTTTCACAAAAGGAGATGCTTCTTTCGGAAGGAACATGATTCTTAATTCAGAAGAAAATTTTTCACATTACTATGATGCGTGAGAATATTGCGCGATAGCAGTGAAGACAGTGGCATAGTAGCGCGGCGGAGTGCTCACGCACACTACTAGGCGTGCGACTCATGGACAAGCGCCCGTTCAAAAACCAGCGCCTATTGGATTAACATTACTTGGTAATATCTGCTTCAAGCATCGTAGAAAAAAACGGCTCAGGACTTTTCGACTCAGTTTTTTGATCAGGAATAGCGCTATATAATTAGTGGGCATTATTTCAATTACTCTCTGTACATATTTCAAATGATATTGTAAACATTTTATGACTTTCCAAAATTAACTCTAATAACAAATTAAAGAAAAAAATTTTTGTAATAATATATTTTTTAAATTTTACAATAGGAAATAAATAATTTCCCTGTAAAGTATTTCGTGTTTGATTTTATTAATATATATATATATATTGTATATATATATATGTATATATTGCTATATTGCTTTTATATATATATTTCTAGTGATATTGTAAATATAACTTGCTCTGCAGTAGGGTAAATTGTTATTGAGGTGGGGTAAGTTGTTACATTTACAATATCACTTGAAATATATATACAATGTGTTCTAAAATAATCGCCAAATATTTCATGAACAGGTAAAGTGGACTAAACTGAATTGTTTTCTCTCATAAAGCTTTAAAAATTTTTCAGGATTTTTTTATTAGAATTTTTATTCAGAATTTTTAGTACTGCATTTTCTTATTTTTATCTACATGAGAAAATACGTTATTAAAAAATTTTGAAAAAGATTTGAAAAAATTCTTAGAGTTTTATGAGGAAAAAAATTTTTGCCTCTTGCAGTTTTTCTGTAAAGTTAATAGTAATTGAATAAAAAATTAATGAAGACCAATTTTCAGCAATTTTTAGTAATTAATATCTCATTAACTATTGCGGAAATTGCAAAATGATAAAGGACTTTTCGATTTAGTTTAGTCCGCTCTACTTGCTCATGAAATATTTGGCGATTGTTTTGGGACTTGTATATATACAAGGTATCTGATAATTCTTCTGATGGAGTTTGTGGACATGTAGAGCGGACTAAACTGAGACGGAAAGTCATCTATCATTTTATAATTTTCGCAATAATTAACGAGATATTAGTTTCTAAAGATTATCGAATACGTGCACCTACCGGGCGTATTACTATGCCAAACGTACGCCCATTGCTAGCTTGACACGTGGGCTGCGGGCCGCAGGGAGCGAGGCATGGGGCAAGCGCGCTTAGTTCGAAGTCTCAATTAATGGCAAATTAACAATACAAGAAGAGTTCCTTGGATTTGTTAAACTTGAAAAATTTATTGCTTAGTCTATTTCTGATGCTGGAAGTACAAATTAGTTCAGTCTGTTTTCCAAAAAATGGCTCCAGCTGTTGTTCATAATGACAGCTGATTTTGGCGTTTTCAAAGAGGTTAGACATCTGTTAATAATATTCAGTTTATATCGCTTTGAGTTTCATACAAAAACCTTGATTTTTACTGTGTTTGAAATGTCGAATTTTGTATTAACCAAGCAGCATTTGTGGGAGGTTCTAATTTTCTGCTTTAATTGGAAGAAAAGTGCAGCTGAAGCCCATCGAATGCTTGTCGAAGTTTATGGTGACACTCCAACTGATAAATTATGTAGGGAATGGTTTCGATGTTTCAAGGATGGAGATTTCATCGTTGAAGACAAGCCTCGCTCTGGACAACCAAAAAAATTCGAAGACAAAGAATTAGAGGCATTACTCGAAGAAGATCAGAGTCAAACGCAAGAGGAGCTTGCAGAATCATTGGAAGTAACTCAACAAGCCGTTTCTGCACGATTGAAAGCCATGGGAATAATTCAAAAACAAGGAAATTAGATGCCTTATGAACTGAAACCGAGAGACGTTGAAAGGCGATTTTTCACTTGCGAACAGCTGATTCAAAGACAACAAAGAAAAGGTTTTTTGCATCGGATTGTGACTGGAAATGAGAAGTGGATATTCTACGACAACCCCAAGAAGAAAAAATACTACGCTAAGCCTGGTCAATCGTTGCATGAGGTCATCGACCTCAACATCAACACCAAAGCCGAACATTCATGGTCCGAAGATCATGCTCTGTATCTGGTGGGACCAAAAAAGGGTGTTGTTTACTATGAGCTGCTGAAATCTGGCGATTCCATTACGGACGATCGGTATCGGCTACAATTGATTCGGTTGTGCATTGCGAGAAAAATGGCCGGAATATGAGCAAAGACAAAGTTATTTTTCTTCAGGACAACGCTCGGCCTCATGTTGCAAAAGTCATAAAAAAATATTTGGAAACGCTCAAATGGGATGTTTTACCGCACCCGCCATATTCTCCGGATATTGCTTCTTCTGATTACTGATTGTTCCGAAGGATGCAGCACGATTTGGCAAGTCACCGGTTCACTTTTTTCACAGAAATCGAAAATTGGCTCCAAAATTGGATCGCCTCCAAAGAGTCATTTTTTCGAGATGGAATTCGAAAATTGCCTGAGAGATTGGGAAAAAGTAGTAGCCAGATGGACAATATTTCAATTAATCTGTTCATTCATTTTGTTTTGAAATAAATGCATTTTTGAACACAAAAAAACGGACCGATCTAATTTGTACTTCCAATATTTTGTCGAAGTGCGAAAGCTCAAATTTGAATATGGCATATTGTGTAGGTCAGGATTATGATAAATGCTCTGCAATGTCGGGAAAAGAGAATGTCGTGAAAAGTATAATACAATAAGTAGGATAAAAGTAGGGTAAAAGTAGTTCTAACCCACTATGTGTTAGTGCGTATATGTATACGACGTGTATGTGTATGTGAAAGAGAGAGGTCAAGTCAGAAAGAGGAAAATGCCTTACAGAGGTTGGGAAAGGAGAAGCGCGTTACCGGGATCCATGGTAGAGCGAAGGATATTTTTTCTCTCTCTCACCAGTTGCGTTCTCTTATGTCCTACACAACTGCGGTTGTGCATTTACCATAGTATTCGCGCTCTCTCTTCCACCCGTTGCGCTCTCTTACACATTCTCTTTTTTTCTTTCACGCACGATTTTATTAAATAGATTTATTTTTATAATTTTTTTAATAATATAACTCAGCAATAATTTTAATTTAACAACTGTTATGTATACCGACACAGACAGCCTTATTTATCACATCGAGTGACATCATGCGACGATGTCTACACTGTTATGAAACGCGTTATCAATAGATTCAATATGAGCAATTACGCGATCGATAATACGATATTCCGGTAGTAAATAAAAAAGTTCTCGGTTTAATGAAAGACGAAAGCAATGGCGCGATCATGACCAAATTCGTTGGACTTACAAGGGAACACAACCAGTTGTATGTCACCGATTTAAATGAGCTTTTAGTATTTTGTTCTACAGACAAACATAAGAGACACATTTTTTTATACGTGCTGAATCGCATGTTAAGAGGCTGAAATCCTGCCTTAAAGAAAATTGGTTTTTTCTTTCCAAGCGAATATCTTCGAAACTATAATAGATAGAAAAAAATTTCTGAACTAAAAATTGAATGGTTGCAAGAGTACTTTATAACTATAATAAAACAAATTTTTTTAAATCATTTATTTATTGTATACCTCCACCCTCCATTCTTATTTTCAAAAATTTTTTAATTTTTTATATGACCAAAATTAAAGAGCATTTTACGATGAAAACAACGGTTTGTATTTATAATAAATCATGTTTCGAAAAACCATTTTTGAGATATGAACAAAAACGTCTCTATATACGCGCTCCGTACCTATTCTCATACCGCGTTGGTTGCGCAAGATAGCGATAAAGGTAACACAGTTTATTACAGTGCAACAGTGACTATTGAAATAAGTTTTGTAAATAATGATAATAATAATAACAATACCAACAGCAACAGTGACTTTGTCAACCTGCTAAAATCAGTCAAATACTTTTGATGATACGTTTATAAAAGAATATACAAAATTTTGAATAATTAAGAACAAAGCATTAATAAAGAAATTAATACTTTAATATAATTTTATTCATTTCATTTTTGTAGAGCAGCTAATTCCATTTAATGTTGACATCAATAATGTATTGATAAGGCGTCATCTTGATAATGCTTTCACACACGGAAAAAATTGCTATAGTTACCATAACCAAAAATAATGGTAAGGATATGTTCATCTTACAGTTATCACAACTAAATGTATTGATGAGCGAAAATTATCATTTCCGATTGTAGCGTTTTTTCCGTGCAGATATTTTTAAAGAGGGTTGTCTGGTTATCACTGTGTTTTTATCCATTGCTAATGCCGAAGTTTTTTGAACCTTTCATTTTATCAGAGTGAGGTCACTGATACTGATATGATATGTCTTATTAATGCGATGTTATGCATAAAAAATCGATTTACTCCTATGTGCAATAAATCAGCATATGCAGCATTGATTGTGCATAGTCAGTTGATTTTGCTATGGAAATAACGTGCAAGTGCGATGCTTTATATAAATTGAAAATCATATAAATTAAAATATGCAACTGTGAAACTTGTGAATATAAATTTGAAGTAATCCGTAAATGCGGTACTTTTATGAACTCATAACAAAAGAAAGATACTTATTTCATTATCAATAATTTATATTGCATTTATCAATAATATAGTTTTTGATACACTTTCTTTTCTACTTATTAATTTATAAAAAACATTATAATAATAGTGTAAACTTGCGTATCCTACTTTTTTTACAATCAGTGTCAGAGACGTCTAGCTAATAATGAAAAAAAACAATTTGCCGCAGAATGTCAATAATAATTCACAAGTACATTCTGGAACTCAATTTCGAACTCATAGTCGAGGTCCAATGAAATTTTTCCGAATATTAGAAGTTTTTAGTCGAGGAAATTCTTCTGAAATATTACCAAAATCTTGACGATGGAATTTGCAAGGATTGAGATAGATAGACGAAAATTTGTAAATACCATTATTTGTGCATGTGAGAAAAACATTAAAAAATATGGTACGTTAATTGTGTTACATAAATTTATTTTTACATTTACAGAGTATGAATTGAGAAGTAATGGCATTATACCTTTATAGAAATCAAATATTGATTAATATTGAAAGACAGTAATTAATTACTTAATAATAAATATTAAAAGCACTGTTGTTCAGTACTTTTACAATTAGTACTTCAAATAAGTAATTAATTATATATTACTGTACTTCAGTAATAAATTTGCTAGTATACATATATAATTTGTTTTACTTTCTTTATTTGTAATTCTACGATACAATAATTTTAAAGTTATTGTTTTTCGATATTTTTATTAATATAATATATTTGATATGTTTATTAATATGGTATTTGTATTGATATACAATATCAATAATCAATATTTATTTTTATTTTGTATTTACTACAATTAAAACATGAAAAGCACACCATGTGTCTTTTTCTAGACATTGCTTAAAATTATCTTTTTACAATACATATAAATCATTAACATCTGTTGTGGTTCATACAGATTACAAATATGATGATCATGAAAAAATGGTTATACAGAGAGACTTTTTGCACATGCGCAAGTAATTATAGCTATTTCATCATAAATATCGCATGTTGCTTTCGAATGTTTTTTAAAACAAAAATCGACTGTCAAATTCTCCTGGCCTATGTTGCAAATATCCACTCATCATTTTATATAATACCAAGCATATTTTATATAATACCAAACAAATTAGTAAATCTTGGCGATGAAAACTGAATGTGCATACAATTTGATGCGCGAGCTTAAATCTTCTAACCCATTCGTGTGATGTTTTAAAACCTAATAAGTTTACTTGTTGTTGCGCTTGCAAAGCCCATCGTGTAATATCAATATCATGGATCATTGCCCCTTTACGAATAGCTTCAATAAATTTATTAACGTGTATACTGAAATTCGTTTCAACTTTTCAAGTCTACTATCATCTACGTTCATTTGCTTTTCCCATCGTCGTAATTAGTCTGCTGACATTACTTTCAAAATCTTGATTTTACAAATTCAATTGTTCTCGGCTTTAACTTACCACTTCTTCAATATTCAACTGCTCCTTTTTTATATTCTGCTAAAATATCGTCGATGTCACAAATTGCATAATTTTCTTTTTCATCTATGAGTTCTATTTCTTGTGCTTCTGGTACATATATTCTGGTCATATGAGTTTAAAAAATCCAACGATTCTTCTTGTTCAATTTCATAGTACTCTTCGTACATTTCTTTTATCATCTTTTCCATTTTTCTCTGCATCGTAACTTCTTCTGTTGTTATAAGACTTTCTGGAAAGTCCACGGCAGTAAATATTGCAGACAGCAGTATTATAATATTTCATGGATTAAACCGCATTATTTTCTAAAAATTATAAATGTTATTTATAAGGCATATAATTTTGCTTATACCGTTTTTTCCGAAATTCGATTTATTGTAAAAAACTGGTTATACATTTATGATTCAAAGTATTGTCCATCGCTGGCCATTACTTTCTCCCATCTTTCGGGCAGCATACGAATCCCG
>NW_011627682.1:49013-61848 GCF_000204515.1 Acromyrmex echinatior | reverse complement strand
AACTTTATGATGCAGACACAAATCGACTAATGTTTCTATGGGGTTATGTTGACAGATGCCCAAGTTTATTGTGTGACGTCTGTGATCTATTTATTTTGATCACCACTTACCGCTAAAACCATCTATACGAAAAAGGTATAAGCAAAGTTATACACCTAATACATGTCCATTTCTAATATAATAATTACTAAAAGAAAGAGAAAAGTTTTTGTCTATTTCATAATAAATTTGGTACCTTCTTATTTGGTTATCCTTCAAAGGAATTCATTGAACAAGGAAAAAAACAATTTTGTACAATATATATATATATATATATATATATACATATGATGTCTTCCTACAAGTGTTTTAAAAATGTTATCAAATTATAAATATACTGTTTCATCAAATCCTAACTGTCCTAATTGAATATTATTTTTCGCCTAGATTACTAAGATGCAATGTTTTGCAATACATTATTCATGTTAACATTGAATGTTATTCATGTTAACACTGCAATTAGCTATTGTATGATCAACATATAATGCAGTTATATAAAAAATAAATACTTATTAGCCAATTAGTATCATTAGCAATTAGTAGTACTTATTCGAAATCAAGCACGAACCTGAATTCATTCCAACGATTTGCCCCTTTTTAAACTTATGTGTCAATAACATACGCAGACAAAAATTATTGTTTTATCTATGTCAGCAAATCTACATATTTTTTACATCGCCTTATCAATACATTATTGATGTCAACATTAAATGGAATTAGCTGTTCTATGATGAAAATGAAATGAATAAAATTTTATTAAAGGATTAATTTCTTTATTAATGCTTTGTTCTTAATTGTTTAAAATATTTTGTATATTCTTTTATAAACATACCTTCAAAAGTATTTGACTGATTTTAGCAGGTTGACAAAGTCACTGTTGCTGTTGGCATTGTTATTATTATTATTGTTATTATTATTATTATTATTTACAAAACTGATTTAATAGTCACTACTGCACTGTGATAAACTGTGTTGTTATCTCGCGCAACCAATGTGATATGAGACGAATAGGTAGCGCGTATATAGAGAATACGGAGCGCGTATATAGAGACGTTTTCGTTCATATCTCAAAAATGGTTTTTCGAAACATGATTTAAATACGCATCGTTATTTTCAATGTAAAATTCTCTTTAATTTTGGTCATATAAAAAATTAAAATATTTTTGAAAATAAGAGTAGAGGGTGGAGGTATACAATAAATAAATAAATAACTAAGAAAAATTTGTTTTATTATAGTTATAAAGTATTCTTGCAACCATTCAATTTTTATTGCAGAAATTTTTTTCTATCTCTCATAGTTTCAATATTCGCTTCGAAAGAAAAAACCGATTTTCTTCAAGGAAGGATTTCACCCTTTAACATGCGACTCAGCATGTTAAAGGGTATAAAAAAATACGTGTTTCTTATTTTTATCTCTTGTTTTTAGAACAACATATTAAAAGCTCATTTAAATCGGCGACATACAACTGGTTGTGTTCCCGTTAGAGCGAAAATGTACGTCTTGCGCGTCAATGGGAAAAAAGATACTAAGAAGGCAAAGGGCGTCAAGAGCAATGTTGTAGCAAGATCCATAACGTTCAATGATTATACACTCAATGACACAATTGAAATGACGCGCAGGCAGTCGTGCATAAGATCGAAATTGCACGAAGTATATACCATATCCGAAACGAAAATCGCTTTAAGCCATACGACGATAAGCGGTACATTGTTCCAGCGGTACATTCTACCGACACGCTGCCATGGGGATATTATTAGGTGTTGGAATTAATTCGTAGCGTTTTTAATGAAAGAATGTTATTTATTTCACATGAGCATTAAAAAATACATTAATGAAAGTACTTCCCATCACTTGTAAAACGCTACGAATTAATTCCAACACCTAATATAAAATATTATTATAAAAAATTCATTTCTTTTTTTTGTATTTATGTATTTTTTTTTTATTAATAAAACTACACTTGTATATAACGTATAATATATTTAATGTATATTATGTATAGTACATATAATATGTATATCATGTATAATACATATGATATGTATGTACGTTGGTACGTATGTATGTACATATGTATGTATGTACGTATGTACATATGTACATATGTTTGTACGTATGTATACATGTATGTACGTGTGTACTTGCATCTGTAATATGTGTAATGTGTATAACATGTATAATGCGTTTATATTTATCTAGGGAAAAAATAATTATACAATTTATTATAAATTTTGTTTCTATGACACATTATCCTTGTGTATCCAAGAGTTGTGTGAATTATCAAATGAGAGCCATTTCATGTAAACCTTGTCTCCTTTTTTACTAGATATACGCAACATTTTTTTAACTAGATATACGTCGAAATTAGCGACGTAACTCGTACTCGTAAAATCCTCCAGCGACCGATTTTCCGCGGTAATCTTCCAGTAGTACGTCACAAGATTAGTTTTCTGTACTTTGATGATTCTAAACACTTCCGTAGTCCAATTTGGCGTGTAACCTTTCTCAAAGATCGTCTTGAATTTGCTCACACGTACCGAGTCACTCACTTTGAATCGTGGGAGTGCGATGGCCTTTACGCTACTGTACACCGTGTTTAAAAATTTGTCAGCAATCGTGGGAGTCACATCGATAGGCCGCATACTGATAGTTCGATGCTTTCGCGTGTTGTACTTAGACACGAGACGCGATAGCAAGTCGATCCATTTATAATTTCTATTGTGCGTAAATTGTTTCCACATATGTTTTTCAATGTACAGTTCAACAACAGATATCTTTATTATAGAATATGTTAAATAATGATTTATGTTGTGTTTTTTCAGGAGTTTTACACGTTTGCATTATAAAATTCTTTTCCCATATCGGTTTGCAAATTTTTCGGATATCTTCCATCGTTTCGAATTATCTTTGCGATCGCTGTAGCTTCATTTCCACTCTTGGTTTTCAGCGATACGGCTCATGCATGCTTACTCAACACGTCGATAACGGTGAGAATGTAGTGATAACCTTTATTTTATAACTGTTATATATTTATTTTATTTGATAACTGTTATACCCTTTACAACATTGACTTCTTTCTTAATTGATTGAGATTCATTATTAGCAGTGTTCTCAACAATTTGTTTTAGAGGTTTGACGGTAGGCTTAAAATGTTTCTCCAATGCTATATTTTCCTCTATTTTGCCAATTTTTAAAGCGCGATATTTTTTACAAATCAATTCACTCGTTTTCGCAATTTGTTTCGCGACCCTTGAGCTCTTTGTTGTTATCCATGTTGCACAAAGGAAATGTTGCGTAGTTGACGTATTGACAACAACTAACCACGTTAAGGTATCGCATACTCATTAAATCCTTTTCTGTATCGTCCATTCGTAAGCGCACTGTTTTTATCTATGACTATAAATCCATACTTTTGTTGCCAACAGCAATGATACAGTTCGCAGAAATTTTCGTAAAACATGTCAATGTTTACATGATCATTGTATACATGTTTCAGATTGGTACCGTCCTTTGAACAGGATCAATAGATTTGCATTATGTATAAGATGCTTCGATTTCTTTGCGTATGTCTGACATAGATAAAAGCAGTCGATGTCCGCGTGTCGACCTATCGCAAAGTACTCTCTGATCGCGTCTTGCTTGTCGCACGTCACGTCATCGAAGACAAAAACAGAATTTAGAAGCGCCTCGTTCGGTCATAATACATCGTTATTATTGGAGAATGTAAAATAATTTCTTCAACCGGGACTAATAAATTTTCCAAGTATCAATATTTTGGCTGTTGCAACGACTTCGAGTACACGTACACGTTCTCGACACTATGCCATGTAGACTTTCTAACAAATATCAACACGATTGTTTTGCCGCAATTCGATGGACCGTAGATGAATCCGCAGATGATCTTCGTATAGAAATCGGCAGCATGTTTCCATGCTTGCGAATTTCTTTTTCAGTCTGTATTTTATTGTCGACATTAGTCACTTTGATCGTCTACGATTGTCGCACGAACTTCATATCTTCTCTCTTCACAACACTGATAATATTGAAAAAAACAACATCGAGGGCGGATGCATTTATAATAGAGCGCAAAGCGAATCCGCTCAGTATTCAAAATGTTTCTTATCGGACAACTATGTACATAGTTTAACCATCAAAGAGTTGGAATATATACTGAAAACTATTTTGCTACGAGATTTTAAAAATTACATTAGATCAACTGTGGGAATCCGAGCATATAAAGGCTGATGCAGAGGTTCAGCAACATCATCGGTGCTTGAAACATTATGATTTGCCCTGCCATCGTATATTATAGATCGTATATTGATGGTTCAGCGCCATTTATAAGAAATTGTAGCAAATGTCAATAACAACAACAAAAGGCTGTGTGTTTTTTAAGGATGCGTTCCACTTAAAGTCTGCGATGACCACGACCACGACTGCAGTATTTGCCGTTCCACTAGCTTACGGGCGCTGGGTGAAATCTTTAGTGGAACGGATTTTGTGGTTGAACAGTCTCTGTAACATGGATGCCATTAAGGTAATCGTACTGCGCTGTAGAAAATATGAATCTAAAGACTCATCGAGTTCTGATGATGAATGGAAATTAGTGTTACGTAAAAGGAAAAAGCGTACACTTCGTCCGCGAATTCTAAATTATGTCGATATTGTGGACCGTTACATGGATTACGATTTCAAAAATTATTTTAGGTTAGTGAACATACATGATTTTTCATTTCCAATTATCCACACATGCTTCTTTGTCTTACGCAAGTTGTTGATATTAACAATAATATTTTTTCTTATTCATAGAATGTCGAAGGCGACTTTTGAACTTCTTTTACAAATGCTCAGGCCATATTTAACGAGACAAATAAAGGGATCTCCTATGATACCACCACATCATCAATAATGATAATAATAAAAATATTTGAAAAATGGTAACAATGGATTTCTACAGATAAGGAAACATTTAAAATAATGCAATAAATAATTATTAATTCACAATAAAGTATTTGCATTTTACATTTTTTAATAAATTTCTTTCTTAAGATCTGTTTACGATAGATTCAATGTTGGAAGAGCAACTGCTGTTCGAGTTGTGCGAGGGTCACTCATACACTTTTCTTAAATGCTTCAACATTTATTAAATGGCCTATAAGTGATTATGCTGAAAGGATTATGCAAGGATTCGTAGAAAGCAGTGGCTTTCCGAAAACCATTGGGGCCATTGATGATATCCATATTCGAATAGAGGCTCCAAAAGAAAATTCTCGATTACATAAACCGTAAAGAATTTCATTCGATACAGTTACAGTAACAAGTATTTTAATTTGTTAATAACGAATAGTTTTTTAAAAATATTTGATTATGTACATCTGCGTTCATTTACAGTTGGTGTGTGATCACAAAACTTTGATCACACATTGTTATGCTGGGCATTCTGGCTCAGTTCATGACCAGCGAGTTTTTCGACAATCTGAGGTAGCAAACTACTTGAATAATGAAGAGAAGTTTCCAGCTGACAGTCATATATTGGGAGATGTTGCATACGAAATTCATCAAAACTTACTGACTCCCTTTAGAGACAATAGGCACCTTACAGTAGCACAGAACAATTATAATTATCGCTATTCAGTAGCCAGAGTGACAATCGAAAGGGATATTGGTCTATTAAAAGGGAGGATGAGAAGTTTATTGCATTGTCTGCCTATGTGGCATTAAGAGTGAATTTAATGACGGAATATATGATAGCATGCTGTGTGATTCAATATCTGTATATTAAGAAATGATGAAATCAAAGGGATTATCACCATACTCCCAAGTCCACCCAACTTCACAAGAGTAATAGAGGTCATGTTATTTTATATCAAGGAAGACCAAATGCTGACGGAATTGCCAAAAGAGATTTAATTATGAATATTTTATGTCAATAGTTTAAAAAATTGTTATGCAAGATTCACATAATATGCACGTATGATCCAATAAGAGAATTTTCATCTCCAGAAAATAAACTCTTACTAGATATTGTATCATGTCGGATGTCTTTAAAATAAATATTTGTAATAAATATTTCATTGCTCTTTATTTGATGTTATAATTTTATTTACAAGAACAGGTTTTACAGACATACTTATAAAATGTAAGAAATATAACAACAAAACATATATAAACGAAACATATATAAATACAAAACATATATAAACATATATAAACTATTCTATTAAGTTTATAAATTTTCTTATAAGTTTTTTAATTGTTTTGATAAATGTGGTAAAGTAAACGTAAATGAGATCATAGAGTGACTTTGTATTATATAATATAAGTAATATAACATGAGTAATATATCAGTATTAAATAAAATAAAATTAATATAAATTTTTCTTTTCACGCCTATAAGCACACGATGTTTGCTGAATTTGCATTTGGCAATTTGCCAAAACGATAATAAAACACAAATTCAGCGAGAAAAAAGTATTGTATGCCGCCAGCTTAAAATTCATCTAAGTGTAGGTATTACAAAATAAAATATTACATAAAAAATGAAAGATGTATTATTATTAATGTATTAAAGATTATTTATATTGATCGTAACCGTATTCCATAATCTAAGAGTTGATCAATCACACTCAAGTATTCCCCTCTCATCAATCAATTGTAAAAGTGGAATACTCAATTATGATTGATCAATTCTTACAAAATATGAAATATGATTACGGGCAGTACAAATACTTCCTTATGCATTATAAAGACATGAAAACAAATTTCAGTAATTTATAAAATGCAATAAAAAATATTCTATATTAAAAAGAAATAACATTTAGCTTTCTATTTGTGTAATATTTAACGATATTGTATTATTGCATAGCTTTTAAATGAAATACAAAATATGTGCAGTGAAACATAATGATTGTTAAACATTAAACAGAATAAAGATTTTAGTTATGATTATAGCTATAATAACTTTGGAAAGGAACGGAAAAATATTGTACTTTTTAGAAGACACATTTTTTTTAAGCATTAACTACTTTTCAGCTAATTTAGTCAAAACTGCAAGGAATTTCTCACCCATTTTCAGTCTTTCTTTATGCCTAGTCTTTCTTTTTGATCTAGTTTTTTCTTAAACAGACCGTACATATTTTCTTTTGATGATGCTGATGACTCTTTTCTTTTAATACCACGTACACTTTCTGTTGATGATAGATCTATAAAAAAACTATTATTAAATATTTGAATAAAATTTTAACAATTCAAATATTCATTATTTGAACTAAATAAATACATGACAATTAATTGTGATAATAATCAAATATACAATAATAACATTAAAAGTTTTTATTTCTCAACTAATATTTGAAAAAAAAAAGTTAGTTAAGTACAGGACTCTTAATTTCAAAATAACGATTGTGTAATGTAAAAGGACAAGTAAGAGTCAGATAAATAAATAGGAAACGCTTTATCACAAATATTCAAATAAATGTACTAAGGAACAATAATAAAATTATAAAATTTACTCATTTATTTGAATATTTGTGATAAAGCGTTTTCTATTTATTTATCTGACTCTTACTTGTCCTTTTACATTACACAATTGTTATTTTAATATTTGAAAAACAGACCACAACATGGTTTATAAACTTACCAGATGTAGGCTCTGTATTAACAAATAATTCTGAGTTCTTGATCTGCTTAACAGGAAGTCCCGTTGATGATGCGACGGCGACTGGAGAGTACCAGGCTCTTTTCGAAAAGATATCATCCATAATCTGCAAAAAGTACAAGAAGAAATGTAGAATAAACTTTTCACTACATTTTTAGTATAATTTTTCTTGAACCTCATAAAATTGCCAAGTCCGCCTATCATTGTCTGATAAATTATTGTGACGCTTTTATAAGTTTTTTTCAGGCTTCTCAGTTTTGCCGCACATATCCTTTTTCCACAAGAATTTTATCCCATATTTTTTTGTGTGAATATTTTCCACTGGAAAATTTATCTTGAAAAATTTTATACGTGTCTAATAGTACAGTAGCTGTCGATCTAGCACCTATACATAGAACCTGAAATATACATTAAACTTGTGATTAATTGTTCATTAAAAATTGAATAAACGTTTTAACTAATCTACTATCAGTATCATCACTTGAAATATTTATTTCAGCATTCGTTTCATATATTGATTCTTGAACTGTAGGCGTGATTTGTGTTGGGACTGATTCGATAGATATACTATTTGTTATATTTTTGTCTTTCACAGCTGCATTTAATAAAGACGTAGCAAAAGCTAAGTCTAAAATCAAAGAAAATTGCGTTAAAGCAGAATGTTCCTGAACAAAGTAAGATTAAGTATGTTAATTAAGGAAAAGTAATGTTTCATAACATTCAGAATATATTACTTACCACTTCGCGCACGTAAAATATCTTCCTGAGAAAGAGTAACATCAATTACAATGTTTCTTTCCGGATCATATAAAGAAACTTTTTTCATTGTTACAAATTTAGTAAATCACTCGAAACAAAATATCTGCGCAAAAAGATAGCAGACGACGAATAGCAGACCACGCTGACCCACATACGAACCATGAGCGTCTTTTTTTTGATGCAGTCGCGATTAATAATGTCATATATGACGTTTTCATCGCAACCAGAACGAACGTGATCGTTGCGGGCGTTTAGTGGAACGCACGCGTATTTTGTGGTCCAAGTACGCATTTAGAAAAACGATTGGCTAGAGGCGATCGAGGCATTAATCCGTTGGACGCGGCGTGTCTCGAACATGACATAATTTATTTGCGGAGCAAAGATCTTACGAAACGACACGTAGTTGATAAAACTCGCTGAGGAGGCGCGGAAACAGATCATCGCGAAAGATTCGACTCTTGGAAAGAGAGAGAGAGAGTTGCTACCACAGCTGTTTGAGCGGTTATGAAAGCCAAAACAAAAATTGATATGGGTATGAAAACGAAGAAGAAAAAGCCGACGAAAAAACGAATATTACGGTTATGATTGAAATGTCATAACCATGTCATGGAGTTTATCTCGCTTCATACAAACGTGATCGAAGAGTGACAACGCAAAAAAATAAAAAAAGATTAAAAAAAAACCTTAACACTTGCCAAAAATGTCGAAGGATGAAACTACCAACGTACAACTGCAATAACTAGTAAAACGTATGTATATTCCATATTTTAGAGGTATTTTTATGCGTGCTATCTTACCAACAGGGGGATCGTATCGAAACAAGAGCAGTATCATAAATTTGGATAATGCTGATGGACCTCATTATGATGGTATTCATTGGATATCATATGCGAAGTGGGGAGATCATGCTGTTTACTTTGATAGATTCGGTAATCTTCGATCACCGAAGGCATTGGTGCGATATTTAGACGTAACGTAAATCGAGTATAATCGCACATCTTATCAACGTTATGATCAAAGCAACTGTGGACAACTGTGTTTATAGTTTTTACAGACGATCAATTTAAGAATTGACATTGCACTCTTTCAACTCAGTATTCATTTAAATAAGTTACTGACATTTACGCTCACCGGTAAGAGTAGCGTCCTCACGGCTTGCTACTTTCCGGCCGTAGATTTGATGGCGATTACAAGCTTCGATTACGAGTCGGTTTGACAGATTTTGAAACCTACTATATGATATCTAATGTAAATTCATTGAATAATAAGTTTTACTTTGACGAAGAAATTGTCATTCCCGAAGGGTCGTACGAAATACGTGTCATAAACAAGTAAACAATTTAAGACGTACAATTCTATAATTTTATCCTAATGATGTTGCAAGAGAGAAAACGCTTCGTAAAGATGATGGACAGTACCCTGATTGACTATTCATCAATAACAATACGATGAAGAGTGATATCAAATGCGCTTATCGAGTAAATTACACTAAACCTCACAATATTGGATCGTTGTTGGGATTTTCATCGCCATTATTAAGAAAATAACAATTATGTAGGAAGAAAAATATTTTCATGATAATTTCCTGGAAGGTACGTGGGCAAGTCAATAAGTTCTTATAAAATCTGTCACAGGGCACTAACAATGTCATGTCACATTACTTTTTGACAAGTAGCATCTTTCAGCTGATTACTGTTAAATTTTGAGCGGAATTCATCGCGTGGTTTCATTTCTATAGATGATTAAAGCGAACAACCTTTGTATTTTTTGCAAAATGGAAAAAAACGAGTTTCGTGCAGTGATCAAACATCTACATACGAAAGGTTTAACGCTGAAAGAAATCAAAGCTGAGTTGGATAATGTTCATAGCACATCTGCACCAACGTTTGCAACTGTATACAATTGGATGAATGAATTTAAACGTGGTCGTACATCCACATGTGATGAACCTCGTTTGGGACGTCCAATTGGGACGTCTGCTACGCCAGAAATCATCTATAAAGTCCATGATATTGTTTTGATTGATTGACGAGTGAAAGTGCGCGAGCTTGTTGAGGCCACAGGCATATCACATAGCACAGTGATTTCAATTTTGCACGAACAATTGAGTATGAAAAAGCTATTAACAAGATGCTGGGTGCCGCGTTTGCTTATTATAGACCATAAGCGCGACTGTGTGACGATTTCAAAACAATGTTTGGAGATGTTTCAACGTAATCCAGATGAATTTCTGCGTCGATTCATTACTGTGGACGTAACATGGATCCATTACTTCACATCTGAGACGAAGGAACAGTGCACTTCAAAACAATGAACTTCATCGAGTGAACCAGCTCCGAAGACCGTGAAGTCGGCCGGAAAGGTGATGCCCATAGTTTTTTTTAATGCACACGGTATAATTCATATCGATTACCTTCCGTCGAAGCAAATGATCAATGGCGATTACTACGCAGCCTTATTGGACCATTTCAACAACATTTTAAAGAAAAAACGTCCCCATTTGGTGAAGAAGAAAGTGCTCTTCCATCAAGATAATGCACGGGTTCACACGTATTCGACACCGATGGCCAAATTCAACGAATTCCGCTACGAATTGCTTCCCCATCCAGCATATTCGCCAGATTTAACCTCCTGCTATTTCCTATTTCTAAACCTAACTAAGAAGAAATGGTTCGGAGAAAAGAGATTCACCACCAGAGAGCAGCTCATCGCCGAAACAGAAGCTTATTTTGAAGGATTGGACAAATCATATTATTCGGACGGCTTGAAAAAGTTAGAGAATCGTTGGATCAAGTGTATCGAACTGAAAGGAGATTATGTTGAGAAATAAAAATGAATCGATAAAAAAAATGTGTTTTACTATGTTTTTCTAAAAACTTATTGACTTGTCCTCGTATCTACATGCCGAGTCGCACCACCACCCAGCACAAAAATAGTCTGCAATCAATTTACTTGTACATAGAGCTTTTACCATCTTTGACAAAGAACATCTACAGACAGAACTCAATCATTTAAAATTAGAAACAGAAAAACGGACATGACAAAAAAGACACAATCAAAACAATCAAAACGTGCGAACAAAACAACAATCTTTGACACACAATCAGATGAAAGAATCTTATCCATTCTCCCATATGTCAAAGAAACAGATCGAATTGGCAGGATATTAAATAAATACAATATCCGAATTATCATTAAACCACTCAAAAAAAACAGAACTAATCTTCAGAAATCCTAAAGACCTCCACTCAGTTCCGCAGAAATATACAAAATACCTTGTTCCTGCGGGCAAGTATACGTTTGAAATACTGGGAGAATGGTCAACTTATGGATAAAAGAACACCAACGTGATGTCAGGCTAAAACACGTCACGCAATCAGTATTATCAGAACACAACATCGAAACATGACATCAAATACTGTTTGACAAAACGACTACAATAGCTAACATTACATCATACTTTCCAAGAAAGTATAGAGAAATCATAGAGATACAAAAACATCATAACAACCTAAATAGAGATAATGACTACAACATAAATGAAATATGAAAAATCATTCTTCCGGTTATTGAAGACTGATCGATTTCCCAAACCCCCCCCCCCCTCCACCCACAATTCTTTTCTTTCCTCCCCACTACTTCAACAAGTAACGTAATATAAAAAAGGAACGACCCGGAGGAACAACTCAGTATCAGGTTGCTCCTCGCCCTGATGAAGTGGACTGCAAGGTTCACGAAACGTTGGCATTTCAAGAATGGATCTGGACACGAAGAAAACTCGTGAAATGCATAATCTTTATATACAAAGCCCGTAGAAGTCTCAAGAATAATACAAATAGATAAATATGGCTAATGAGAATTAGCCATATACAATATACATTATATTGGGTGGATCCATATATTCGTTCGGTTTTTGTTAGTAGTGCAAAAACGGAGAATCATATCATTGATTAAAATTCATTCTTTGCATGAAAAAAACTTGTTTCATTTTACCTTCAAAAACCGAACGAATATATGGATCCACCCAATACAATATACGGCGCAATTATTTAGTGAACGATTAATATAATCAGATATTGGAATAATATCTTCTTTATTTTGAACGTTTCGACTCTCTTTGGAATCTTCCTCAGCAAGAATGACACAAATATAATTAGCTCACATGTCCATAATGCTTAAATCACTCACAAATTGACAAAGATGCAGCGTTGTTAATCTGATATTTTTAGAAAAAACCTTATTAGAGTGATAGATGTGTAAATAATTTAAACGACTTATTAACTAATCTGTACTTCGCGGGTTTTCTCCATGTCTTGGTCCATTCTTGATGTGCCAACGTTTCGTGGGCCTTGCAGTCCACTTCATCAGGGCGAGGAGCA
>NW_011627682.1:21255-47683 GCF_000204515.1 Acromyrmex echinatior | reverse complement strand
TTTTTTTTTCAAAGTCGCGCCATTTTCTCAAAAATTGATATTTTTTAAAATCCACCGGTACTACCTTAGCCAAACTATCACAGATTAAGAACCAATTTGTATTTTTGCTTTAGGTCACTCCAATCAGCCACAATCGTGTACACCAGCAAGACATACGCGACGCTAGCGGCCTCTTTTGACGGCGTTTATTTTATAAACCATGATGATTTTTCAAAAACAAAAAATATGTTCAGTGTCTTTAATATGTAAATAAAAAAGCCCAAAGACTCGATTTTGAATTGCGCACTTCTTTGTATGTAAAAAAAAAATCTTGAAAATGAGGTCGATTTTGGCCGTAAAAGGTGTTATACCCCCTTAAATAGAGCTATGTTACTCAGATCTAAAATTTCACTATAAAAATATTAAATTCATCATTTGTTCATTACTGAATAATGACTATCCGGCAAAATTTGTTTTTGACATGATCAATAGTCGTCTAAAATATTAGTTAAAAAATTTTTTAGTACTAATATCCCAAATGACAATACGGTTAGTAATCGTGTCGTCTTGGTTTTTGTTATCATATATTGATAACATCAGAGAAATCTTCGTCGATTTGTAAAGATACCTAAAATTAGGTTTCATTTTTCAACGATAACAAATTAAATAGATTCATAAAAGTACAAAAGAACGCTTTCCCAAAATTTGATAATAAAAATATGATGTATAAGATTTGTTGTAAAGATTACGGTGCATCATGTTGGAAAATATAAGAAAATTTCTAATAGAATATTTGAAGACATATTAATTGAAAAGAATATCACAGACATATTAATTGGAACACTGACAGTTACTCTGTAATTATTGAACATCGTATTGAATTTTCACATGACTTCGATTGGGAGAATGTCCAAATTTTAGACAAGGAGAAATTTTTTAACAAAAGATTGATTTTGGAAATGGCATTCATACACATGTAAAAGAATGACCTTAATTTACATTCAGATACTGAAGGATTGCATCATATCTATATAGTGATGCTAGAAAATTTCTCTTGACTTATGTAATAACCTATTTAGATTTATAGTTTATTAATTTAATTGACAAAAGTTTTATTAGTTGACGAAAATGTAACAATTTTAACAAAATATGTTTTATATTGAATTTTTTCTTTTTCTTTTTCTTTTATAATGTAATTCTTTATTTTAAAATATACATTTTAATATTTTTTACAATTTTTAATTCTTATACAATATTTTATTGCGGTTCTTATTGGTTTGATTTAACAACAATTTACATATGTTTTGTTCTTGATAATTTGCCTTAATGTTTACCGTATAACTTCTTACTTCGAGAATAGTTCTGAATAGTATCTGAATGACACGTCGTCGTATATGGACGTGTGTTTAGAAAAATGTGTGATCTTTATATTTGATTTTAAAATTTCTACTTTTAAGTTTTAATATATTCAACAAAGCTTCAGGACATGCTTCATGTTCCGTGATGGTAAGTCATTTAAATTGTTTACGCATCTATCACTCTAATAAGATTTTTTCTAAAAATGTCAGATTAACAACGCTGCTAAATCTTTGTCAATTTGCGAGTGACTTAAGCATTATGGACATTGAGCTAATTATACTTGTATTATTCTGAGGAAGACTCAAAAAGAGTCGAAACGTTCAAAATAAAGAAGACACCACTCCAATATCTGATTATTGATTGTTCACTAAATAATTGCGCCGTTTATCATTGTTGACTCTCTCATTAGCCTACTATATTTATCTTTTTGTATTGTTTAAAATTCGAGAATCCTAATATAATTATTGTTATTGTTAAAATGTAATAAATATAAAATGACGGGCATTGAAGGCGAACATCGAAAAATAATTAAAAAATTTTTTCTTTAAAATATTGTACTGCTCAGCAGAATTGGCACAAAAGTGCATGAGTCTTTAAATACATTGATTTCCAAACAAATCCATATTTTGAACATTTTTCTAAGTTTTTTTTAAACAAAGTTTTAAAAAAATGTTACAAAACGGATAACTTTTTCTTGTAAATTCAGTAGCTGATTCCTGATCGAAACAATATTTTTTACAATAATTTATTACAGTATTTTAAGATTAAATTTGGGAAATTTAGGGGGATTATTAATGTTTCAGATTGATTGCGTTGAAAGTCCGACAACCATATCAGCACGCAATTATCATTTTTAAAATTAATTTATTTAAATGAATATATATAATAGTACATCTTAACATTCAGACCGTAGTGGCGCTTCGTATTTAAAGTAATATATTTAAATTTTTTGTTCTTATTTTTATATAATATAATAAAAATGTGTATAAAAAACTTATCTTTATTTTTAGTTTCCTGTTATGAGATGCCACCTCATATAAGGAAACCTTTGTATCTCGTATTAGGAATCCTTTTTTTTTGAATGATCAAAATTGGCGCTTTTGATAAAAAATTTCACATACAACAAAATATAGCTGTTATCTACTAATTTTATTAACTACTAATTTTTGATGATAAAACTTAAATATATTTCTGATAAATTTGACATGAAGATAGAAATTGTTATAAATTAAATAAGTTACAAGCCACTAAAAAAAATCTCATAATACCTGTAGGCAACTTTACATGATGAGAATGTCGAGATTTATTCAAATATTTCATCAGTAATTACATAGTTATTAGTAGGTAATTATGTTGCTATGTTGAAGAATAACAATCAACATTTGCCGGATATGTGCATATGACTTTGTCGTTGATTGATTTCCGGATTTGTTTCACAATATTATCTTTTTAAGAAATATTTAAAATTTCTACCAAGTCAGTCACAACAGATTGAATTATTTTTGCAATACTTATATTTATTTATATTTATTTATACTTATATTTATTTATATTTATTTATACTTATATTTATTTATATTTATATTTATTTTCTAAAATAATATCTTCAGTCTTATTGAAGACGCTTATAAAATATTAATATTTATAACAGGACCGCTTATATAAATAAATCAACTAAATACAAGTCAATTATGGTTAAAGTTAAATATTTAGGGTAATCAATATTTTTGTATACATTTATCTCGGAACTTTGATTATACGTCGCTTATATTTGAACTTGCATCAAATTTGAGATAGTAAGTCTCGAGGCTAGTTATCTTCGCTAAATTAAATTAAAATTTGTGAAGAATTTATTGCAAAAAATATTTTTATCTGTGAAAACGTTAGTCTCTGAGAACAATGCTAGCATTGTATACATGAAATCCAAATTCAATTTCTTGCTTAGGTAACATTTTTTTGCAATAAGTTCTTTATAGATTTTAATTTAATTTAGGGAATTTTATTAGCATCTTAGATTAATTGAGTTACAAATCCGAAAATCATTAGCACACAATCATAGTTCTGAGATAATTGCATTTAAAATACATATTGACATATTTCCCTGAGCAGTGAAACTGTTTAAAGAAAAAATTTGTTTAACTATTTTCCGATGTCCGCCTTGAACGTCCGCCATTTTGTATTACATTTTTTAACTCAACATTATGTAACTCAAATTTGATCTTTATAGCCATCAAAGAGAATATTTAAGCTTTAATTTGAGCTATGGTGCATTTCGATACAGTGCATTTCGATACGGTAATTATTCATTCAGTTATCGTTATTTGAAAACATTAAAAATGTGTACTAAAATTTAGGTTCGTTTTCTCACCAATGATTGTATATACTACTGTGATTAAAAAGTCTCCGAGCTTAATTTTTTTTAAATTGCGAGAAAATTGTAAATTAAATCCATTTGTTTTGCTAAGTAAGGTACACATGTCCTTCACATTTGGTAAAAAAATCACGATGTTCCTTCAAGTCATTTGAGAATGACAATTGTTTATGTCAGTGAAGATTTTTGTGCGCGACGATTTTTATCAAGCAAAAATTTGTTTGAAATTTTGCGTTACGAACGAAATTTCGTTTACAAATGCATTCATAATGTTATGCTCATCGCTATTTGTTGCAATCATAGCTTTTTGCAACATTTTGAATGCGTTTGTGAACGAAATTTCGTTCGTAACGCAAAATTTCAAACAAATTCTTGATCAATAAAAATCGCCACGCACAAAATTCTTCACTAACATAAACAACTCATTCTCAAATAGAGAAGCATGATTTTTTTACCAAATGTGAAGGACATGTATACCAACTTAGCAAAGTAAACGGATTTGATTTATAATTTTCGTAATTTTTAAAAAATGAAGTTCGGATACTTCGATCACAGTAGTATATCAAATTCTTCAATCTGCGCGCCAATTAAATTTTCTATCTCAAAACTCAATTCTAATTAAACCTGGAATAATAATATAACAGATTAAATTGACAAGTAACTTAATAATTATGTTTATTTCATAAGCATCTTAAAGTAACAAAATTTATTGTGAAAAATATCAGTTGGATAGCGTTTAAGGATTAAAAACTTAATTGGCATGTACAGATTGTGGAATTGAATATATATTGTATTCACTCAAACATTAATTTTTTAACCAATACAGATTGTGTGAGTATGTATATATAAATTTTATATTAAAAGAGACAAACAAACGTTTCTGACAATTTGATGATCATGCACACGCAGATATCGTCAACCTCAATTGTTCATGTAAATGCACATTTTATTACAATTAATTTCTTTATGACAGTACCTATATTGTCACGTTGATTTAGTTTATTGAATTTAATGAATAACCAATAACAAGATGTGAACATGAAAACATTTTACCATATTAATTTTCATACAACATTTTTAATGATTCTTACTGCGATATTCATGATGATATTTATAATTAATTTATGTGATTATTAAGTTTATTTATATATTTGTTTATACTGAAGAGAAATCCAAACTAAAATCGAAACTTTTATGTGTCTCTTTTAAAAAAGAATTTATAATTACACACTCACATAATTATTCACTCTGTGTCGACTCTTAAAGGCTACTTTCAATTTTTGATTTATTCATTAGGGCCTTTATTTGATTTATTTAATTATCTTTTCAGTTTTATGTTTTTGAAAACAATAATTTTCTAATTTTAAAACCTGTAAAATATGTGGCAAACTGAGATATCTATATGATATCTATGCCATAAAAGTAATATGCCGTAAAAATATAAAATATTTCCTGAAATACTTAGCTGTGAACTGCTGCAGCGCGCCTACAGCAATTTTTGATAGCCGAGTAATATACCATTATTTCAAAAATTACTTTACATTTCTAAGTGACATATCGAGCAGATATCTCAGTTTGATGCATATTTTACAGGTTTCAGAATTACGAAGTTTAAAAAAATCAAAAAAAGCTATCATTGTTATATATTATTTTTAATAACATTTAAATAAAAAATATTGCAAAAATACATTTTTTAGACTAATTTTAAAGAAATAACGGAAAAGTAACGAATTGTTATTTTTTAAGTAACGATGACTGTATATGTGCGTGTATGCGCGCGGCGTGTGTTGGCGCGCAAGAGTGTGTGTGTGTGTGTGTGTGTGTGTGTGTGTGTGTGTGTGTGTAACGAGTATACTTTTAAAAATAAATAACTATTAGGTGTACAAATAAGTTTCCGCCGTTTGACAAAAGACGGCGCCACTAGCAAGCTATGGTTAAAATTGTATGATGTAAAACATTATATCATAAGATTGGACATCTGTCAACAACATAACCTTGAAATATTAGCGATTTTGTATCAGCACCATATGTTTTTTTTTTGTGCGAAAATGCCGAGTTTTGAGCCGAATAAGCGTCATTTGCGGGAACTTTTGATTTACTTCTTTAATTTGAAGAAATCTACAGCTGAGGCTCATCGATTGCTTGTAGAAGCATATGGTGAGGCTGCCTTAAGTGAGAGAAGTTGTCGTGAATGGTTTCAAAAATTTAAGAACGGTGAATTTGACGTCGAAGACAAAGAATGTAACGGAAGGCCGAAAGTGTACGAAGACGCGGAATTGGAAGCATTATTGAATAAAGATTCGTGCCAAACGCAAAAAGAACTTGCACTTACATTTTGACTTACATCAATAAAACATTATGTATCGTTCTTTCACAATAAATGCTTAATTTTTGATTAAAAACGGAAATTTATTTGTACACCTAATATACTTGTAATAATGTAAACTGTAATAATTTGTTAATTTTTGACTCGGTAATGAGTAACTGTAACACTTGTTACTTTTAAGAAGTTACTTTCCATTTCCTGATCATTGATAATTATTTAAATTGAGCATAAAGATTTAAATTGAGTATAAAGTATTTAAAAAAATACTTTTTCTATAAACCAATTGTCACTGAACATTCTGACGTTTTTGAGATTAAATTAAGGACTTCTGATTACTTAAATTTCAAGTTTAATATTTCGGATTTGAGCACAAATGATTTTTAAATTAAGTAGCATCTTTATATGGCATGAGATGCAAGCTCTTTTGTATCTTGGAAAAGGTTTTCCGAAACATAATGTGGAGAAAATTATGCATTAAAAATACATACAATACAATATTTTTAGGTTAAAAATTATTGGTGCTAAAAAATTTAGAAATAATTTAATCCCCTTAAATAAGAAATTATGATATTCCGGCCAGTATATATCTAATATTGAAAATATAATTTTATAATATAATTTTATTGTACCTACCAGTAACTAAGTTATTTATGAATAATAATCCACAAGTGCTTTTCATGCGAATGGAGGCAATACTGTAGTGACCATGAACATAGCGGATTATTTGGAAAAAATGGAATCAATGCTCTCAGATTTTGACACGTACACGATTGTGTAAATAGTGTTATATTGTAAATGAAGAAATAATGAGGTGGAAGTCTAGCATCTCATTATTTTTTATGAATTTATAACGGAATCTGAATACAATGAATTAATTTCTCTAAATCTAATTTTACCACGTGCATATGGATGTCCTAAAATAGGATAAGTGATCCAACAATGGACTATGTAAATTTCAGAAGCTTATATTATCTCTTTCAATTATTGAAGATGGTGAGGATTTACAAAGCTGCGTTTTTCTTTCGTTTTGAGTAAAAACGCGTCAAATGAGTATATTTTTATTGAGATTTTATTAAGTGGGAGAGCATATTCTAAATAATCATTACAATAAATTATTATTTCGAAGGTTATCGTAAAAAAGATTATGTGGTCTACAAACAATATATCATGGTTCATTGTTCACTACATCAAAATGATTTATTGTAGACAAAGTGCTTTGCTCTTGTATTTTTTGTTGTCTTAAATATCTTACTTGTTTGGAATGTACGGCATTTTTAGCAGGCGAGATTTATGCCTAAAGCAACACACAAAGTGTGCAAATTGGATTTAATGCACTAAATGTAATAAACGCATTACATGAAATATGTACCTCTTGTAATAACAATTATAATATATGTAGAAAGACCGTAATTATTATTTATTACTACGTATATTTATCATTCTAAAACTTTGTAAATATATTTTATAAATCAATTATATTATTTTTACGCATTTTATTTATAAACATTATAAGTTTTTAATAAATTATACCCATCTCCTGCCGCTAGCAATATATTCCACTTCTATAGGATATATATGGCAAAAATGCAAGGTTTCAAAAAATTTTTTTAATACGAAAAATAAGTATTTCAGATTTCTAATATTTTTTTCATAATAGTAAAGTACAAGTTTTTACTAATACAGTTCATTTACTTTAAAAATAGTAAACAATACTTAATAAATTAAGTATTTTTTATTAGGTGCCGTGTATATATGGGAGTTATTCTAATGACAGCTTATCAGGTACTTTATTAGTTGAGAGCATTTCTAAATTTAATATTTCTAATGAAGACGTTCTTTTATCTTTCGATATAATTTTGATTATGAATGTTACAGTTAATTTGATTATTGAAGGTGTAAAAATTAGATGAAATTTGATACAAGGTAGTACTAACATTCCCTTGAACGTGTTCATTGCAATAAAGTTACTACTTAATTCCCTTGTTTCTTACGTTCAATAATAGATTTTATAAAGATATTTGGAGTTCCTATAGGCTTATTTGTATCTCTCATAATAGCTGACATAGTCATGTGTATGACTTAGAAACGTGATGTCTTGAAAAATTATCTGTGACTCCCTTTTTTTTAGGTACGTCGATATTTCACTCACTATCAATAAACCTAACATTGAATATTTGTTAAATATTTTTAATAATTACTATCCATGACTTAAAAGAGGGATGCTAGACTTTAAAACCTATGTAGTTGTCATTTAGAAATAGGGCCAATTTTGGCCATTTTTACACTCTTTTACTTTGGAGATAGATGGAGCACTCTTAATTTTTTGGATGAATTAAACTATGCACAATATCATAATAATATATGATTAGTGTTAGAAATCTTCGTTATCAGATCGTTATTTAAATTTCTTCTCTAAATATTAATACAAAAAGGAGGCATCATTTTGAGACTAACGGATAGAGTTCTTCTCTCCCATTCAACTTTCTATCAGAAAAATTTCGATAAAATCATAAGAATTCTTTTAAATAATAGTTATCTATTAAATATAACTTTCTCTACCATCAATAAAATATTACATAAAAAATTTCAATTAAAAAAAAATTAAATATTTTTTCAAAAGAGTTCATACTTAAACATGAAGGGATATAAACAAGTTAAAGAAATTTATCCTGTTTAAAAGGATGAACTCCCTATTCTGTTTCATTATAATGTCGTATACGAAATAAATTGCAAAATTGCTTCGTATATGGGACAAACAGGTAGAATCTTAAAAGCGCGCATTAAAGAACACAGAAATCATATCAATTAGAACATGACACAACATTCAAAATATTACTGCATAGACTTGAATTCTCACATGTAATTAGGAGAATTACATGCATGCAATTGGGAGAATATAAATATTTTAGATGAAGAAGAACTTTTACATGAAAAGTTGACATCTGAAATGATTTTCATAAAAAAACGAATAAATGGACATTGAAAATGACATGGAATATCTGATTCTATATACAGGGTGATTCGTATAAAGTGACTGAATGAATTATTAACGAAATTTGAAGACATATAGAAAAATCAAAGCTATTGGAGGTTGTATTTCTTATTCTCATTTTTACGTAAAAATGAATTTTTAGTGCAAAAATGAAAATAAGATGAATAATCTTCAATGGCCTTGATCTTGAAATGTTATTCAGGACATAATCCTGAACATTCAAGAGGTTTTAGCCATCGATCGGATACTTTACGTAATGCTAATGCCTGCAGTACTATAATATATTATAACTTTCGAGCTCTATAACTCGAAAAGCGCTCAATGAAAATAACTTTATTATAGTGTTTTGGAAAACTCTCGACATTGGTTATTAGATTCTGGAATTAAAAGTAGGGTGTTCCATTTAAATAAATGAAGTTCTCCTTGAAATGCTCCCAGCGCATTCGTCCATAAAATAATTACTTCCACTATGTGATGTCTCTCTTTATACTGAAAATATTGGTATAACCATTTTTGCATATGTCTTCAAATTTCACTAATAATTAAATTGATCACTTTATACGAATCACCCTGTATTCTAATTTATTTACAAGGATGCTTTCCTTTCTTCATCATCTTTATCAATATTTATACGTACTTTAGCTTTTGATTGCATCTTTCGTATGAGAGAGAATGAGAGAATTGTTATGTTTTACTGAGCGACTTGTTTTGGCATCTATCATATAAGTTTGATCTTTAATTATTGATTATGTATTATAGATGATTGTTTAATTCTTTGAAAAAATTTTCTTAGTTAACTTGTAATTAAAATGAAAATATGTTTGGACATTAGATTTTTCTCACGTCTGTATTTTACAGGACACCGTTACATATCGCAGAATTCATTTCCTCTTTATTGTATTTTTTTAAATTTGTATTTTTGTATGATCAATTTAATTAATTGTATTTATATATCTTAAACGATTTTTTAGCGATTTTGAGAAGAATCCACAATATAAGATCGAAACATTTATTAATGCATTGCTGAATAAATTTATTACACACATACATCTTGCGTTTGGCTCTTATAGACATTATTATTCTCCGATTTATAATTATTTTGAATAACAGATACTTTACATTTTGCTCTAATTTTAACAGTTAAATAAATAAATAGTCTATGTTACTATTAATGCAGATAAGATTTTATTGGCATAATTGATACTATTTTGTTGTATACTAGTTGTATATTTATATCGTAGATGAAGATATATGATTTGAAATAGATTTTGCTATATTTTCTATTGTAATTTCTAATGGTTTAACACAATAATTTTAACTCTCTGTATATAAGTTCTTTGAATTAATCAGCTCCCCATAAAAAAAATGTATTGTATACCCTATTTATTTTTCAAAACGAAGTCAGTGTTATTTTCATGAAGGCGACTTGGAACAGGAACCGTTTTGTAGATATCTCAATAATGTGTCTGCGTAATTTTTGAACGCACTAAACAATAAGATAATTAAGGAAAGCAACAGTATACAGGCACGTGAAAAATAATGTTTGAGGTTAGACCGTGATATTCTTATTACGACCGATGAAACTAATATGGAACCATTAGTTTCATACTTGTAAATCCAAAATATGGAATTCCATTAAAAAGCTAAATATTATTTAGATTAAAATTTTTAAGAAAATTTATATTTAAAAAAAAAGTGTTATTTAATTAAACCTCTTGTTACAAGCTTCTGCTCTGAAAAGCCATACCTTCCCAACTTATAATGTTAACGAATGATCGATTCAATTCTAGAAACCATAATACTTTTAAATTCATTTAACGATTTTGCAGTATGTAAAAGCAATATTAGAGTTTAGGGAATAATATTAGAGTTTATTAATATTAGAGCAAATAACTCAATTTTATAATTCGATAAAGTCCGACACTAAATTAGAAAATCGTTTTGATGAACAAACGATTCAATTACATCGTGACAGTTTTTCAAAATTACAAATTTACGAAAATGATACAGCATTGCTTGAAAGATGTAGTGCAATTTTTACAATCCCGAATTTAAGGACCTTTTACACGCCATTACCCATGTACATGCAATTTATTCGCGTTTTTTAACACTTCTTGCATTGTGTCCTGTTTAAATGAAAAATCATTTTTTTACTTAAGATATGTAAAAAGTTTTTTTCGGTCAATAATAAAAATGTCAAGGTAAAGGTAAGTACATCATCAATGGATCTTCTAAATTAATTAATTCATAACAATTATACTTTTAAGCCGAAAAACAAATTATACAGTGCACATAATTTCGAAAACCTTTTAATTTTAGAATATTAGTTTAAAAAAAAAATATTTATTTTGAGACTAGAATAAAAATTTATTATTATTAGTTTATTTTTTACGATTATTTGAATACGTTGCCATGGATAGACCACCGGTTATCCATCATTGGAGCACTTGAAAATCGAACATTAAACAATTTCACTTCAAAATTAGATAGATAAAAAAATAGAGAAGATTTACTGAAAATGTGATGTTTATTAAAGTTGTTCTTGAAAGAATTCTTATATTTATGTATATAAATCTTAAAATTTATAAATTAAACAATACATGTTTGTATAAAATAATCGAAAAAATTATAAAATAAAATAAATATATAGATATCAAATATTCAATTGCTCAATCGATCAGTTGTCTAGCACATAAAATTTTCTATATAAAGTAATATAAATTTTTTAAAAACTTTAGAGTAGATGTCTTTCTTTTTTATCTAATCACCCATGTGTTATAAGATTGGCACCGCATAATACAATGTAATGAATCGAGCAATTCTATTATCACATTCTAAGTTTTATTAAAAGAACTTCGAAATTTGCATTCATATTTTTTTAAACAATGAATATTCGTTAGATTTAATATTTGAACTGTTCAATACAAGAACAAAAAAGTTGCTTCCAATAAAAATTCCACGTAAGACAAATAGATGACAACAATGTTTCCGCCAATAATAAAAAGTTTTTAACAAGAAAAAGTTTTTTGTACTTCCATTTATCCACAGAATCACAAAGTCAGCCACATGCATAATTAATAAATCAGTATATAGTATAGATTATAGATGTATTAACAAATTGAATAAATTTATAAAAGCGCATAAAGACAAAAAAATAATTTCTAAGAATAATAATGTAATTTGTAAAATCCAATGTAATAATTATGACGTTTCTTGTCTGGGACAGACGAAGAGTAACAAACTCACTACCAGAATAAATGAGCATATTAAAAATATAAGCTTGAATCATCTAGGCATTCGGTTATAACAGAACATATATTACAATATAATCATAATTTTGATTGGAAGAATGTCAGAATAATGGATACGGAATCAAATTATAATAAAAGACTCATTTTGGAAACACTACATATAAAAGAATAGTTAAATGGTATAAAAAAAAAGACATCGAATCTCTAGATGACATATATGTTTATCTGTTAAATTTAATTACTAATAATAATAAAAACGACAGCGCTTAGTTTTTTTGTCTTTTGACATTTTGACATACATATGATATTATTTGCGTTTATACTCTCTTAGTCAAGATCGATTTTGCAGTAAATATAACCGATTCTAAATTCTATACATTTTTAATAGACTCTGCTGCTAACTTACCATTATATATAATTTGTATTTGCCTTCATGATTAATATAAGTGTTGCATAATCTTTATTCTTTATTCCTTGATAATTATTTAATTTTGTTAATTGACATTATAAATTTAAAGCGGTTGTTATTTATATTTCGTGTTTGCTTTTGTTCAAATGAAATTTCTATATATACTCGTACATAAGTTATTATCGTAATAATTTATTATCGGTTTACCATATAGTTTTTAAATTATTTGTTAAAGATAGTTATTAAATTATTTGTTAAAGATAGTTTTTAAGTTACAAACTATAGTTTCTTTATAGCATCAATTTTGATGATAATTTATTTTATTCAGTTTATCTACCAATATTATTAAGGATTACATACAATCATTTATATAATCTGACATCAAGCTACATCATTAATACGACTGGAATTTATTCTTTTATTTATACTGACTATCCTTTCTCGCTATTAGCCGATAAATTGATTCGGAATCATAACTCTTCACTACATCGTTTATTTATAAATTATTATTTATCAAGTTTGACTACATATGATATGATTGCGATATACCGTCCTTTGTAACACGAAGGTGAGATAATCCTTAGAAATCTATTATATTATCTATTGTAACTCGAATGTGAGATAATCTTCATAATATATTAATATAATTAGATATTTAGCATTCATGCATTTCTGCGACTGATGAGGACTAAGTATAGTCGAAACGTTCCGTTAAAATTTATCGTCGGAAAATTATAATTTGTGATTAATAAAGATTATTTGGTACACTTAACTATAGCACGTTCAATATACTTACCTGGGTTTTACTATTTTTTAAATTTGTTTATAGAGTAATTTATAGTTTTATAAAATATATTAGGTGTTGGAATTAATTCGTAGCGTTTTTTAATGAAAGAATGTTATTTATTTCACATGAGCATTAAAAAATACATTAATGAAAGTACTTCCCATCACTTGTAAAACGCTACGAATTAATTCCAACACCTAATAGTATAAACTTTATTTAACTAAAATATAATATAAACTTTAATATAAACTTTTATAATAAAACATAAAGAATCGTTAATAAAATAAATAATTGCATATGTCTTTATTACCGGATTAGCAAGCATTTATTATGGTCATAATTGCCATATCTAATTATTCCATACAACGTGCTATGGATTAACCGTTGTTAATTTCTACTTATGGAAATGTATCAATTATCAGATAATCTATAATATTATGCCTAAATATAAATAGTTGCCGAAAATAAAGTATCCCATTTTAAAGCGTATATCTTCAACTTTAATAGACTATTGAGATTAATAAAGTATATTTCCATTAAATAGTTTCAATAATCTTTGCAAAATCAGGGAAAATAAGATCGAAACGCACAGAAATGTACTCTACGAAATTGCAACGTTTTAATTTCTCCACTATAAATAGCGCGACATCACGTATAATAACAAAAATATTTAACTGATCCGTTCGTTGTACCGATCCATCGATGGCATACTGATCCTAAATTATATGTGACATTGTATATTCACGACATTGCCAATCATTTAAATACGGAGAAGTTCATTAAAAATCATTTTAAAATCATTTTATTTTAAAAAGTATCACAACAGTTCCTTTTGTCATGTAGAAATTAAAAGGATATATGGTAAAAAAGATATAAAAAAATTTATTAATTTATCCCATCTTCTCCCCTTTCAATCAACCCTAATAAACATTAAATTTTTAAATTTTTTTCCATCGGCTCATATTCTTATGTATTTTGGCGTTCTGAAACAGAACCTGATGTCCAGGTTGCTCCATCACATTATAATTTCCTTTATCGAAAATGGTTGAATTTTTCAATATTTTTAATCTACTAGCTTGCATATTAAAAATCAGGCTATAAATGGCTTTATAAATACTGGAAAATCGAGTTATTTTCTATTGATACAAAAACTGTAACGTAAAGTCATTTTGTTTAAAAAAATTGAATTTGCCTCATTATCTTTTTGAACTTTGTTGTCATTACTGTTAAAGCACAATTAATGACCATCACAACAATTCAGATATATTAATTAATAAGGAAAAAAATTGTAAAAAATTTTTTAACTTCCTCTAGCAATTTATAGATACGGATTTATGGATACGGATTCAACGAAAATACATTATCTCATGTCACCTGCACTGCGCCAAATCATCTTTATCTATATATTCTAAATTTTGATTATTGAGGCAATGTTTCAATACAATATCAATTCAAGAATAGTTGGAGATAATTCGAACGTTGTCTTACTAATTTAAATTCAGAACATGTACAATTATAATCAATATACAATAAGAATAGCGTCAATTATTCTATTAAAATTTTATTTGTATTAACACAATGGTAATGAAACATTTACTTAACATTTAAAATCGGAATACGGTGTAAAATATTTTTCAAATAGTTATGAGCGATAGTGTATGTTCATAATGGTCACTGCCACTTAGCAATTGTATCGCCTTTATAACTATTTTCATACCGAAATGAATGCAAAAATTGAATTCTAGAATAATAGTACAACGTCAGAACCGTCGAATGCCTCCAAAATATATATTTGAGTAACAAACCTTTTAGATCCGAAGTAAAAAATGCTTTTTATTGTGTTTTTTATTCAAAGTTTTTAATTTCTTCGGTCATTTTTATCTCTAAATTTTTATCTCCATCCTTGTCTTAAAAAATGTCATCATATATTGTGCATATAGATATAATTATAACGTCATAGGGAAGAATGTGCAATATAGAATTGAAGCGATATATTTAAATAGAAAGGCAATACATAATAAAAATTATGCATGAGAAATAAAAATTCTTGCAAAAAGTATCAATTCAGGCAAAAGAGAATCCTGCGTGTATGGACCTATCTGATCAGCGTACTTTGTGTTCGCGAATTCTAATGATATAATAGAAAATATTTTCTCTCGAATGATCGACGATAATATATAATTTTTTTTTCTTTTGTCTGAAGCAATATAAATATACAACATTCCAATAACGTTCAATTATTTTTTTAGTAAGTGAGTAAAATGATATTTCTATCGAAGTATCATTTCTCTCATGATGCAATGATTATTTAATGGATGATAACCAAATTTTCGTGCGTCTCAAGAAAGAAAAAATTAAGATTTTGTACCAAGGGCACGATAATAATCTACATCGGAAATACTACAAGAAACTTTCCTTTCTGGCGATCGAATAATGGCAAAAGATTTTTATTTCCCTTTCCGTATTCACCTGTGCCTGACGCTTTTGCTTTTTTACCCTGCATCACGCGATTCTTTATTCAATTTTCACAGCACATAGTATTCTGTTACATATAAAAATAAATGTTCTCTTGAACCACTTGAATAATCCAAAAATTCACTCCTTTACACACTGTATTCACCTTCCTTTCTTCGTAAAGAGAATTGTCTCCATTTCCTGCCGAATTTTAATGATTTTTAATAATATATGCAAAGCCGCAGATCTCTTTACTTTGTTACTTAAATGCCGAGAGATTCTTCTTCTGCCAAAGATTGCACTACATTTATTTCTATTTTCCCATTTATTTTTCGAGGAAAGACGTTCTCATTAAAAAAAGATGTTTCCACCGTTAATAAACAAAGTCTTTTAATCATTCGAATAAGAATAAACTCGTAGTGTATTCCGTCGTATACCATCTTTGTCTCCATTCACACATTTTTCTCCAGAGAATATCTTTATCCCGTTAAATTTTTACCTCGAAATTTTGTACGTGTAAAAATATATTTATATTATGCACATTAATTATATGAAAATACTCTTTGATCATAGTCGCGCTTACGCATCTAAGGAAAGAAAATAATTTTTCTCTTTTGCCTCTATTAAATTTCTCATAAAAATTTGATACATAGAATAAATGATCTTTCTTGTTACTCGAGCAAGATAGAATTATTATATCGCTAAATTTATCCCTCCCGAATCTCTCGCATGCGAGAGACCCGTCTTAATGCTTAATCTATTCACGATAGTTCGTGATCGTTCCATTGATATCTTCCACAAAAAATTTTCGTTATACAGACCATCAGTGTCAACCGCGTAACCACCATAAGCTCTCAAGGATTTCCGCAAAATACTCCATTTGCCGGAAGTCTTCCAGCTCGGTGAGAGATGGTCACATATAAACAATTTATCACAGGAATATTTACGTTATCAAACTTTTTTCTTTTTATTAAGCACGGAGACTAAAAATCAACCGCGTAAAAACGAATACTCAATATAAAACATCCATCGCGACGTCGTGCCATCAACTGTCGGCTGCGCCTCAACAGAACCGACGGGACGTCGGACGCGACGGCCGAAGACGTCCGAGGACGACCGACGATGCTTCGTATTGGCTACGTATAGTCATCGTTGAAAGTTCACTGCAATATCCTGCGTGGACATCGCACGGAGAATTGCGTCTCGCTGCAACTTCACTGCTCGTCGATAAAAAGGGAGAATATCATCGTTTTGTCGTTTACGTAAGAGCATATCCAGGTAGTAAACTGTAGTCATTTTGACATCAATAGTTATAGTCATTTTTAATTATTGACGTCATGTGATATATTGAAGATGTAACAATGACGTCATTTATTTATGACGTATTTACAACGTCATACTTATTGACGTCAGATAAATGACTAATCGATGACGTACTGGTAACATTATTAGTGATCAATTAATAACATTATTCATTTAGGTTGTTACTAATACGAAAATAATGACGTATTTTAGATGTTGATTTATTTGACGTTATGTAGCTGACAAATCCATGTCATTTTTACGATGATAGGACTTTAGATTTATTAAAAATTTTTAGATTTATTAAGACCAATTAATTATGTCAAATAGACGATACTTTGCAACTAGGATAATTAAAACATCGGAAAAAATATTCGCATGAAATCATACTTGCAGTCGCTAAAGTTTCAATGATTTCTATCAGAAAGAGATATGAAAACTCGGCAATCAAAAACTTTTTGTTCTTTATAAATTTGTAATTAAAATCCTTATTTAAACAGATATAATATGTAATATGTAATGCGTATATGTGGTGTGTAGACACGTTTAATATATTATATTTACTATTGTTATATATTTTGAGAGAATTACATTTTAGGGTTAATGAGAAAACTTCGTAGAGAGTTACTATCCTCTTTATTAAAGTGTAGTCATAGTGCAGACCTACACATGCTTCTTAGAAGTGACCATTAGTGATTACCCAGAGAGAAATGATAAATCGATTTGACATTGATCCAACGTCGATGGCGTTTACGACTTTTCCAAGTCGAGAAATGGCAATCAGATCGACATCATTTACAATCTTTGATAAGTTTTTGTTAAATCCTGAAAAAAATTTTAAAGTTGAATAAAATTTAAAAGTTGAATAAAAAACTAATTTAATTTAAAGTTGCATTAAGATATTAAATTAAGTTAAATTACAAGTTAATTTCTTGAAGTATTGTATGCATTAATCGTTTTACATTAGAATGTAATTTTAAAAATTAGATTTTGAAAATCATTTTAAATAACAAAACAAAAAAAAACATATGTAAATATATTTTATATATAATTAGAGGAAAGATATCCATATTATGAGATACCGAGTTAATTTTGGGTAAATGCTAGAAATTTATGGACAGAATTAAAAAAAATAATAGGTCATTTTGAAGGGAATTTAATAAGCTTTAAGATAAAGTTATATAAAATTTATATATAATTTAAATTTCATTTTTTTTTTGAAAATTAAAGAAATGTAAAAGTGAGCAAATCGCAAAATAAAAAAAATTGTGCTCCTAATATGAGATGTCTCGATAAATCGATAGTAAAACGCAAAGTATATCAGTACTGTAATTGAAAAATTTATTTAATGTTTTTTAAATACAAACAAACACATCCAGGGTACGCGAAAAATGAATGTGCGATACATTATACCCAGAACTAATCTTCAGATAGTTGAAATCAAGCATCGCAGAAATAGGCACGTTCATTCTAGTTGCTTTTTTATTATTGTACAATAACATTTATACTTTAGCACTTTTTCATGACATGGGAGCATGAATCTTATATTACGATTTCCACGCCTTACGGTTTTACGATCATCTATCTAACTTCTGTAATTAAGCAATTCAACATATCCCGTATTTTTCTATTAGTATGACCTTACTCTATCACTACATGAAGAATTTGTTGCCAAATATTTACTTATTAAAAAAATAAATTGTATTTAAAGACTCATCTCAATGAAACTTGAAGACATCCAAATTCTAAAATCTTTTTTTACAATGATTACGGGCATGATCTAATAATGAATTTTCTACTAAATAGTTTGTATCCAATAGTTTTGTATCCAAAAACAATAAATTCAAAGTGGAATAGATAGCGTCTATTAGTTTAGCAGAAACGCCGCTATCTCATATTAGGCGCCTATCTCATCATAATAGGGGGCTTTTCTCTATATATATTTTTTTTATGAAAATTTTTTTATTGACAATTAAAATTTCAAATTTAATTATATATAAAACAGAAAATTAAAAATTATTATTCAGCACTAAGAACCGCTATGACATAGACTTTCTCGTGTTTTAATTTCATCATATCCAATATAGTCTATTATTGTTTAAATTATTTAGACAAACGTTTAAATTTTAGATGTTTGGGGGAGATTCGTTTGTTCACAATGGATGCATCTAAATGCGCGACTGTTCACTGAGTGACGCTATTGACGAGCATGCTGCTAACATAAGCTATTTAGAAACAATAGTTTTAATTTATCGCTTATCTGTGACGTTACACTTTGACAATTTTGATTGATCGCATGCATATAGCATGCATGTGAATATACTCTTTATACCATTTCTACAGCGTCTAATGTATAACGTATTCTATTTTTTTTTATGACCATCCATCACTATAATAACTGTCATCATATTGAATTGTGCTATTCAATAAAGGAATAAAAAATTGTTAATAATCGATCATCAAAAATGAGTGAAAGTCCATCGGTAAATATTCTATAATGTGATTTTTCATTTATTTATCTTACTATTTGAGAGTTTTGTGTTCTCGAGAAATCTACTTTTTAATAATTTATTAACAATAATTTTCACTTATAATTTGTTAATAAATTATTTGTTCACCAACATTCCATTAGATTTAGCTAGGAAATGTGCCAAGAGATGGAAGTACCTCGAAAGATGGACATTGATTCCAAAAAAAGAATTTTTGAATGCTCTGGATTTTGTTTTGGATTCGGCTTCACTTGGATTATTTCATTTTTAATGGGGAATTTCTTAAGCAAAAAATTTGGTGCTCCAATGCTCACCTCTTTCTCCGATTATCGCTAACTTATGAAGGATCTAGAGATGCATTGAAGAAGATATCCCATTTTATTTTAGGTATGTAGATGATATCGTTATGGCTGTACCATCTAGCGAAATTCATAAAATACTCACAAATTTTAATTCTTGGCACCCAAAGTTACAGTTCACGATGGAAGTGGTTGGAAATAGAATTAATTTTTTAGACTTGACAATCATTATTAATGAGAAAAGAATGTTGGAATTTGACTGGTTTCACAAGCCTTTTTCTGGACGTTACTTGAATTATCTTTCAACACATCCAAGTTCTCAGAAGAAAGACGTAATAACGGGAATGGTTGACAGAGCATTATTACTTTCAAGTCCGAAATTTCATTACAAGGACATGAAGTTTATAATCAATATCTTATTAAATAATGACTATCTGATTGATTTTATTTTTAACATCATCAATTCACGTCTAAAAATGATGTTTCATAAACTACGGACGAAAAGGAATAATGTTGATAGCGATACTACTACTAAAGAACGTCTACCATGATTCGTTCTATCTTATGTTCCATTAATATCCGAGAAATTTTTTACTATTATGAAGAATATTAACGTAAAATTATCCTTCTTCAATTTGAATAAGCTTAATAAATTCATAAAAGTACAGAAGAACAGTCTCCCAAAATTCTCTAATAAAAATATTGTGTACAAAATCCCTTGTGAAGATTGCGATGCGTCGTATGTTGGTCAAACAGGTCGAAAATTATCCACGAGAATATCTGAGCATCGCAATCATATCAACAGCAGTAACAAGAACCAATCAGTGATCATAGACCACCGACTTGGTTTTAATCATGAATTTGATTGGGAATACCATATGTTCAAATTCTTGATAAGGAAAGATTTCTCAATAAATGTTTAAATTCAGAAATGCTTCATATATACATGCAGAAAAATGGACTTAATTTAAAAACAGACACAGAATGCTTGCATTATTCTTATGCTTATTAGACAAGTTAAAACAATATTAAGATTTAAAATAGTTATAGGTTGACTCTCTTATTATTATTTATTGTCATTGCTTGTTTAAAAGTCCCCTTATCACTTTGTAACGTTTCAAATGACACGTCAAGATGAACTGACACGATATTAAGGATAAATTTGTGTTAAAAGGAACAATTTGTGTTAATTTATATCTCATGAAAATTGTGAATCAATGTTTGCGAACTTCTTTGTTTTTTCGTTGAGGTGAGTCATACAAGTATTACTGATTTTAATTATTGAACTAACAGTAAAATGGTAACAATTTATATAGCGTATTGATTACTGCATTTCTGCCAATCTGCGAGTGACTTACTTTCAACGATATATATTCTACTTTTTCACTGAAGATGACTTCAAAATGCAACATTCGATATAATAAATGAAGACACCGCCAATACTTGAGTATTATCTACATCTCCTAATTCTTCGCTCTTACATCAGCGTTAGACTCTTATTAGCTTTGTTCTAATTATTATTTTAGGATTGAGAGTCCTTATTTATATTTGTATATATTTATGTAATTAGTAATAAATTATTGTTTTTACTTAATTAAAAATGCATGCCCTTATGTGTTAATAATTTCATTGTACAGATTGAATGTTATTGTTCAATCAAATATTCTAAAATTATTTTTTCGAACGCTTAATGAAATAATAACATTTACAATAAATATAAATAAATATAAATATAACAATAAATATAAATATGGTTTAAAATTCAAATGGTAAATCAAAAGAGTATACACCAGACATCGGTAGAGAATATTTTATATTTGTAAAGTGACCAGATGCAGTGCACATGAAGTATGGAACATCCATTATGCAAAAGTTATATATTATCATTTTTTTTTTCGAAAACCGACAAACGCTAAAAAAACGAAGAATAAAATAGAAGCAGGCATTGTTGATCTGAGACCTGTATTATTTTGAATTCTTTTTAAATTTCTTTTGAAAGTTCATTCAGATAGTAAGAACAAAACAACTTTATGTGAAAAATTTCTAAATTTAAAATGACATAGATATATATTTGAACGTTAAAAAAAGAATAAGCGAAGATGCAAAAAGTGCAAGCAACGCAAATAATCCTATGGATTTGAAAAGTTTTGAGTTTCAATATCAAAACTTTTTATTCGTTACTCGTTAAAACCCATTCTTATGCTACAATCGTACGTTTTGAAAAATATCTGTGAAAATTGTGCCATTTGTAACACTCAGTTGTTGGTTGACATTCACTTGTGGCAGTCCATTTCAGTGTTTTTGTAAAAATGGAAAAAGTCGTATTATCAGCGATCGCTACAACAGAAATTTATGAATTGCAGTTTTTCAATTGATTAACTACCCACTGTATTCACCAGATTTAGTCCCTAATGATTTCTTTTTATTTATTAGGGTTAATATTTGGAGGGGAAATCTTCATCAAACAAAAACACTGACATCGACTGGTACAAATAACTGTCAAACAATACAACTGAGCGTTCAAAATAGTTACAATTTTCATCGGTATCTTTCAAAACATGTATGATTGTAGTATCAGAATGAATTTCGACGAGTAATGTCATTTTCATATTGAGGCTCAAAACTTTTTAAACGACCCATATAATGTCTAATCAGCATCTTATGTAAATCAATATCGCGATTTTATGCTGGATATTCATTAGCGGTCTTAATGTCTTATTCCATGCTTATTCTGTACTGTGTTAATATATTTTATGTGCAATAGAATCACAGTAACTTAATAACTTCTAATCCTCTCGCTCATCCAAGTCCAAAAGTAATATAAAAAAGAGTACACATTGAAAATCCACTCAGACGTCCGAAAAAAGAGTACATATCCGGGAAAAAGAGTACGGATGGTCACCCTAGGGGAAAGTGGGGGAATTGTGCACAGGGGATAATTGTGCGCATCCTGGTTTGGTACTTTTCCAATGAATGAAGACATCACCGTGGTGAAATTTTTATCAAGAAGTCATCCTCAAGATATAACTACAAAAGATATGACGTAAATACATTGCTAATCAGAGACATACAAAAAGAAATCACATCTTTTCTTGTTATTTCAATATTCAGGAAATAAGATGATAAATCCATTTCTAATTTGTTTGCTTAAAGTTGCATATGTTATTAAAGTACATTATTATGAGCGTCTTTTGAGCTGTTATATTTATTAAATTTGATTATAGTCCGAGAGACAACGACAGATTGTCATTATTCCACGAAGGCTGAAAATTTTTTATTTTAATTATTTAGCAACTGATTAATAAAACAGTAATCTTCCATTTCAATGTTACAACAGGGCATAAAATGAGACAGTTTAAAAACCTGCAAAAATTTAGAAAAAAACTTATACTACCAAGCGTAAAACTTTTTTCTTTGATTATTTATAATGTAAACATAAAAATAAAACTCATCTTTCATGTAGCAAACACAACGTACTATGTCTACCATCCATATGAACCTCCAAAAAAGGGATAAAATAGATTTATTCCGCCAAAAACTTCGCTGAAATTTCGTTAGTGCAGAGTGCATTTTATGTATAAATGAAAATTCAGTCTTCCAAGTATCAGATACAACAATAATCGTCTTCTAAACAGATATCGCGCGCCGACCCGGCGCTTAAGCGCATGCCACACATTTACTCGCTTGGAAGACGGCTATGTTGTACTTGATATTTGGAAGACTTCCATTTTTGTAACTTCCATTGAATAAATATTCACTTATAAAAATATATGCTTTGGCGATATCATATTTATGATGTTTTTTCTATAATTTGTTCAAATATAAAAAGAAGATATATGAAAATTGTATATAAATTCGTTATTTATTTTCTCAGCAAATTTCTCAATTATAATTTTAATTGAAACACAATTGAATGGCTAATAATTACGAATAGAATTCCAAAAGGGTGAATTCCCGATTTTTTTTGTCGCTTGACATACTACTGTATTTTGGTGAGCTGATTACAAATATGAAAATTTGCGACAAGATCATTTTCAAGAGAGAGTCGCTACGCATTTTCAGGATGAGAGTCGCTATATGTAGAAGTCGTGCGCTCCCAAGGAGTGAGAGTCGCTACGCGTGGAAATCGTGTGACCCCAAGGGGGGAGGTGGAATGAGAGTCGTTTCACATGTAAGTAGTAACGCTTAGCCTGATTGCGCGGCAAATGACCAACTTTTCACGACTTTTCACGCGAAATGCGTCAAGAAAAAAGTGAAAAAAATCATTTTTTAATCATTTTTTAAATATTTGATCTTGAAAATGATCTTGTCGCAAATTTTCATTATCATATTTCATCACACCAAAGCACACCAAAGTACGTCAAGTGACAAAAAAATCGGGAGGTTCACTCTTTCGGAACTCCATCCACAATTATAAATACGGTGATTAAAAAAAAACCAATTCTCGTGAAATTTATAAAAAAAGTCCTCAAGAAAAAAATATTGTCATCACACAATTTTATTAAAACTCGTATTTTAATTGAAAGTTATTCAATCATCTAGGGACAAAATCGATGAAGTCGCATTCATTCATTTCATCACCAATATCATCATCTGAAACGCGATCATTGTCATTGTTTTCATCGTTGTCATCTGAAGCTTGTTCTTTTCGCGCAACTCATCTATAAACAGAAAAAAAAGATTGAAAAATCATAAAATACATATTTTATTGATATGCATGTATATATAAAATATTGTTTCGAAAATATCTTATGAATTATTTTATGAATTTTTTGTTTGTGCATAAAAAGTAATGAAGTCAAGATTTCTAATTTGTAATTTAATAGAAAGAATGAAATGTTCATTATAATTCATTACTTTGATTTTTTCCGCATCAGACTCTATACTTATTTTATTTACTGATCGAGGCAATTGATCACCATCATTTCAAAATGTATTTTCCTTCACATTCCTCCCAATTATAATCAAGTGGCGAAAATTCTGTTGGCTGTGCAAATTCGATTGGCGGTCAATTCAGAGAAAGGAACTAAACAGCTCCTACAAGCGCGGTTAGTCCGTAGGTTAGTTCGCGTCGCGGACTGTGATTGGTACGCGATAGCTTATTCTTGTTCTGAGAGATTATAAGCGTTGAGGTGTTTCGATCGGATTAATTTTTCTTAAACCTCGTGCAAGATGATAATGACATGATGGGAACGATTCCAACATATGGGAACAATTCCTTAACTTCGCATGGAGCTATCCTACCTAGAATTTCATTTCGCAATATATCGAAACACGGCACACGCCACGCGCCTCACGGGTACTTCGACATGGTGACACCACGTGTCACGCGATGTCGGCATGACAGAATCATACTACGTCCAATAAGTTTCTCGCTAGGAATATTTGCAATTAATTAATAGAAATACTTTAGATAAACAATGTGAGATTAAATAACGAAAAATAATTCAGTGCGAAACAAAAAAGAAAGTAAAATTATATTTCTACAAAGGGCAGAACATAATATTTCATTGATTTTGTCCCAACATGATAGAACAACTTTCAATTAAAATACGATTTTTAATAAAAATGTGTGTAAAAATATTTTTTTCTTGTGGACTTTTCTTATAAATTTCAATGAAAATTGATTCTTTTTTTTAATCACCATATTAAATATTTGTAATTATTAGCCATTCAATTCTGTTTTAATTAAAATTATAGTTGAGAAATTTACTAAGAAACTAAATCACGAACTTATATACAATTTTCTTATGTCTTCTTTTCACATTTGAATAAATTATAGAAAAAAACATCATAAATATAATACCACCAAAGCATATATTTTCATAGGTGAATATTTATTCAACGAGAATTACAAATATAAAAGTCTCCCAAATATCAAATGCAACAATAGTCGTCTTCCAAACGAGTAAATATGTGCTGCGACGCAATGATATCATAGTGCGTGCATGTCGTGTGGATTATTCGCATGGTGTGAGTGCATATAATTACACAGAGATATATATATATATATATATATATATATATATATATATATATATATATATATATATATATATATATATATATATATATATATATATATATATATATATATATATATATATATATATATATATATATATATATATATATATATATATATATATATATATATATATCTCTGTGTAATTATATGCACTCACACCATGCGAATAATCCACACGACATGCACGCACTATGATATCATTGCGTCGCAGCACATATTTACTCGTTTGGAAGACGACTATTGTTGCATTTGATATTTGGGAGACTTTTATATTTGTAATTCTCGTTGAATAAATATTCACCTATGAAAATATATGCTTTGGTGGTATTATATTTATGATGTTTTTTTCTATAATTTATTCAAATGTGAAAAGAAGACATAC
>NW_011627681.1:601863-637422 GCF_000204515.1 Acromyrmex echinatior | reverse complement strand
GACATATGTAATAAACAAAAATGTTGCCTATACCTAAAATTAAAATGAATCACAAATCTAAAATGTGTCACAAATCTATTCTAGAAGTTACGTAAATCTATTAACATTGAAATATCATTATGAAACAATAGTTCTCGTACGATCGCAAAGGTCAAGTGACGCTATATATGGATATAACTTAGGATGGGGGTAATTAGCTTGAGAGAATTGTGAAATTTATTCCCAAATACGTTTCATCATAATTTTGCCATTTGTATATAATTATATATATATATTATATATATATATATATATAATTATACAGTATAAAAAATTTTTTTACGAAGGTTACTATACGGTTGGAGTTAAATATTTTTATAAAATACGAAATGTTACTTCATTTTGATTATATTTTCATTATCGATTAGAAAACTTTTATTCGTTTTAAATAATAATTCCACTTTAAAAAATTTAGAGAGTAAAATACGTAAAACGCTAATGCAATGTAAAAAGTTAATTAAATATAGAAATTTTTAAATAATGTCTACTAAATTTTTAACTTTGCGTTTTGTCATTACACTTATAAGTGGGACTTCCATTTTTTTCAATTAATCATTGATTAAATTAATCCTAATTAGTCAAAATGTTTCAAATCAATATATCTATTTCTCATTAGGAAATTATCCCATCTTTTATTTTATTTATTTATTAGTTTATTTTATTACCAATTTCTATGTTATAAACTGAATAAAAAGTTGATAAATAATTTTAGGATATATTATAGGATTTGATTTGTGATTTTGCGAAAAATTCTTTTTATTAAAACTATAAAATCACTTCTTTGGATTACACTAAGGATCGAAATAATACGGTATATCTTTCTGTTGCTCCAGTAATGTAGCTAAAGCCCTCTCTATATTTTCTGGTAAATGATCCAAAAGCATGCGTGGCATTACTGTTAATTTTATAAATTCCTCCGCTTGTGCCCATCGCATCTCGTATTTTCTCTCCTTTGCGAGTTGTTTTTTGCTAATGTAAAAATTAAAAAAACATTGTTATTATCTAAAATTTTGTAATCCTATGACACTTAATATATTTTTGCAGTATTTTGGAGGATTTGATTTATATTTTTTTATGAGAACCATAAAAATTAATACTTATAATAAGAAATTATGTAAGAGCAATGCACCTTTTTCCTTCCGTTTTTTCGAGTTTGCATCTCACTATATGAAGTATACGACCAGCGTTAAACAGTTTCATTTTCGAATATCTTCTTTTTGTTATATCGCGTTCTATTATTTTATCCTATTGGAAAAAAATAAATTATTCCAACAACAAAAAGTTTAAGTTTAATTAATCATTAAATTCAATATTACATAGAATCAATATATATTACAAATGTTTGTGTTCAACACTTTCTATAAATTTTGTAAATGCACTTTTTCTTACCTTATCATTGTGCTTGATTAGCAAAGGCGATTGACCTGGGATTGTATTAATTATGTTATGATTGGCCCATGTTTTACTCAGATCTCTTTCAGGAACTCCGAACAAAGCATATCCGAATCCATTCAGGACAACTCTGTACTAAAAACATGAAAGTATTTATCGAAACAGTTCGATTTAATAGTCCGAGTGTCATATAAATTCCAAAATACCTTAGGCAATCGACAAGCATGAAGAGTTGTCAGTAACGACGTCCTTAAATTCTCTATACTATCCACACTGAGTCTCATTACAAGATCATCGCCAAGTCCTACGGTCAATACGAATTCTTCCGTGATCTTAGCAGCTTCTCTACTGAGCAGTCCAGCTTTTTGAAGAAATACATTAGAAATTGTAAATCTATTAATAAGTCTATTATATGTGTGCGCAAAATTAATAATTGGCGATAGTATATCTGTCAACTTTCAGCTTCAACTTTTTTAGTATTAATTAAACTATGATATTTGCACAAACAATTACCAGGTGTAGCATACGCGTAGACTCTTAACTCTGGATAACGAGGACGTATCAGTAAACCCAGCAAAATGGCTAAACCGGCTCCTAAACTATGACCTAAGCATATACATTATCTCATTATAGAATTATGTGTCACACAGTTATGCGTCAGCGGCAGTTAGTACGGAGTACGTTCTTACCAGTAAATGTCAGATGATAATTAGGATACGTGGCGAACGCTCTTTCTAGGACTTTATAATTTTCCAATTGCTTTAAAATTACTTTTACTCCTATTATCATGCCTTTGTGGGCCTATAAATTTTACATAAATTTATATATTAGGTGTTGGAATTAATTCGTAGCGTTTTACAAGTGATGGGAAGTACTTTCATTAATGTATTTTTTAATGCTCATGTGAAATAAATAACATTCTTTCATTAAAAAACGCTACGAATTAATTCCAACACCTAATACAATTAAATTGATTTATTTATATATCTTATAATCAGAGATTGGAAATTGAACGAACCATACTTCCTGATGGAATACCAGGACATTCAAATAAATCAGATGAGGCTGCAAAATCAGTAATTATATCTCGCAACGATAACGATCCTCGTATAATCACAACAATACTGGCAGTTTTGTGATCCACCATTACACAGAATGGTATCTGTAAAATTTCAAAGAGCAATACTTAATGCTGAACGAGCATAGAAAGAGTATAATTTAGACACAATATACAAACTTCGCATAAATGATTCTTGAAGGAAGCGAATAGAATATCATCCTCAGATATCTTTGACAGGTATTTTACGCCAGAAAGATAACAGAGACAACAGTTATCGTCTAGAATAATATTACGCTTTCGTCTAAAAAAAGAGACAATAAAATAATAAAATAATAGAAATAATTAAAAAATATGTGACGATTATTCTATCAAATAATAATAAAAATAAAGAGTAATATTGAGTTTTATGTTGTCTTTTACCGAAAACAAGCACAGCATCTCATGCCGCGTATCAAACGAAAACATCCAGTACACGTATGCTGATATATTACGAAAAGCCAGCCGTAAGAAGCGATCGATAGTTGCAGGAAATGATGGGCGGCTTCCAAGGACATCCAGTTAGGTGCGCTCGAAAAAATCTTGCTACCATCTAACAAAATAATTAGCAAATACTTTATAAATGACAAATATTATATAAACATATTTTTTGTATCTTTTTGCAATATATAAATGACGATACCTGAAGTGTATTTTGGACGAGCAATTAGATTTAACTTTCGTAATTCATGAGTTTCTCGCTTCTGCCGGACTCTCAGTAAAATACATCCTGCCATTACATCCGAAGGAACCAAATTCGTGCCTCGGAATAAAGCAGTTAAAAGACCTATAAAGATATTTATATCAGCACTTATCATGAATTATATTATTAAAAAGTAAAAAAATATATAAGTTGCTTACTCTCTTCTCCTGTTTCTTTTTCTTTCTATATAATATTACATTTAATAATATTTTATAATACACATAATGATATAAACCGCTAAAAAACGGTATAAATTACGTGTACAAATTAGATTTATCGAATAAAATTATTACAACTTTTTATCGTTTAATATTAATCTCACCCCAAATTAAAATTCATTCCTACCATATCGCATTAATTATGCATGTTGCGAAGCGTTCGCTACCTCCGAGCGGTGAGAGATCAACGAACTCATCACAAAAAAAATTCTACCGACGCGGCGCCAAAATCAGAGATCAATGATTTGGTTTATCATCGGCCTTTTGATGACCGTTCGCGCTCGGTTTCTGATTGGAAGCGATACCTACGCGATTCCAGTTTCGAATGCGGCAAGACCTCTTTGTAGGTCAGCCGTACCTATGTCTCACCAGCGACTTGTTGAAAGGCCTCGTTCGCACTCTCATCCTTACGCATCCACCACAGGAATTTGAATCTTCTTAGCCAAATACGCGAGACCTTGCCGTGCTCCACAGAGTTCTCTAGCTGTTTCTTCTCCAAAGAACCAATTGGGTCGAACACTAGGGCGAGGCCGAAGATACTGAGACCGATTAGGATCCAATCGAAAAACACCAGGGCCTCCACGACCGTAATAGAGTATGATTCGTGGTTGCATTCAACGCTCTGCCCGAAAATCCATAGAGTACCCAGAATGTTCCATCCGATCTCTGGCAGTAGCATCAATATCCTGAATAAGTCGAAAAGAAATGTCTAGACTTATCATTAATTTGATGATCGTCAGTTGCTAAGCTAAAAAAAAATCATGATTATTGCTTATAATATAGCGAAATATGACAACAATGTATAGTGTTGAGCAAGGTATTTTATTTTCAATATCTAGATACAGGTATACTCTGGAAAAAATGTACCGAGGTATAGGTACTTCAAATGTATTTTAAATGTATCTAGATGTTTTTATTTACATTTATTAACATAAAATTTCAGAATAAATAATCATTTATGATTTTATATCCGGGGGACGTATATTTATGTATTATACATAGGTATTATATATATGCATATGTATGTTTTTTATATATAATATGCATACATATTCTAATAATATAAGGGTTAACCATATTATATTTCTAGACATATTTCGGATGTCCAATGACAAATTACTGCTTAGATAGCTGTCTGTATAAAAATCTCAAACTAACCTAATTTGTATATAGTGTTGCGTCAAATAAGTCAGCTGATATTGTATTTATGGCGAAATCTTCCAAAAAAGTGTTACGTTTATATGTTTGCATTTTGCATAACAGCATAAAATATATGCGTATAAATTAACAAAATACGTTTTACTTCAAAGTAAAAGAATTTTAGAAATTCTCATATACATGTAGATATTTTATAGATGACTCCTGTGAAAGGAAAATAGAAATGTATACTGCCACTGTGTCAGTGTTTGAGTCCGATTTTATCAGATGCTTATTTTTTCTCGTCTTATGAAAAAGTTAATTACTGTAGCATTATAAACAGTATTATATAAAAGCTGTATCATCTAATAGAAGACTTTTTTTGTATTTATGTTTCTAAAGTTTTATTTTTAGCTTTTGATTAAGAAATATAATTCAAAAATAAAGATGATATGATAATATTGAATAATCTTTCTATAATTATGAAGTTATATATGATATAATACATACAGAGTCTGATAAAAAATTTACCACGTTTTGTTATAAATGATTAAAAATAAGAGGAGAAAACACGTATTATCAAACTTGTAAGTAGGGGGACATTTTGATGGCATTAACCTAAAATGTCCTTGGTTTTTTACTACCTACTAATAAAAAAAAGATTCTTTTTTTAATTTGAAGAGGTATTTTTTAATCATTCAATCGATAGTACTCAATTAGCTGAACACTTTGTATTTCTCTCTCTCTCTCTCTCTCTCTCTCTCTCTCTTCATAAACTTAACTATTTTCAGGATATAAATTAAAAGAAGATATAAGTCTGAAACAAATTTTTTTATTATTGTAATAAATGTTTAATATATTCAACATGTTAATCTAAACATGCCTGTAGTCTTCGCGGAAAGCGAAGCTTACTTGATCTTTTTTTATCTTTTGAATTATCATTATAATTCTACATTTAAAAAATTAGTAATTATATCATTCGATAAAGCAAAGTTTTAGCTTTAAGAATCTGATTTTTTAATTTGCGATATGATGATTTTTAACGGAGTTAGCAATCAAAATCAGAATGCTCTTTTATTTAATTCGCATGTAATTTGGTAATAAAAAGTCGTAGGAACATTTCTTAAAAGCGAACTTTTAGGAAAAATTTGAAATTTTCACGTCAAATAGTCGAAAATTTTACAACGAATATATATATATATATATTCTGTATATAATTTTAAGCTAACAAAATATAGAATTTTTCCTCCGACCCAATATATAAAATATATATGCAGAGTGTCCCATAAGTTTGGCCAATCGCTTTTGTGTAGATAGAGCGGACTAAACTGAGTCGAAAAGTCCTCTATCATTTTGCAATGGTTTGCAATTTTCACAATGATTAACAAGGTATTAATTACTAAAAATTGCCAAATATTGTTCTTTATTCTAATAATTTTTTTACTCAAATACAACTTTACAAGAAAACTGCAAAAGATAAAAATCATGTATTTTCTTCTCATAAAACTAAGAATTTTTTCAGAATTTTTTATCAACTTTTTAATACCGCATTTTCTTATTTTTACCAACATGAGAAAATACGATATTAAAAAATTTTGAAAAAATTCTGAAAAAATTCTCAGAATTTTATAAAAAGAAAATAAATAATTTTTGTCTCTCGCTATTTTTCTATAAAGTTGATAGTATTTGAGTAAAAAATTATTGAAAATCAATATTCAGCGATTTTTAGTAATTAATATCTTGTGAAAATTGCAAAATGATAGAGGACTTAGTTTAGTTCGCTCTATCTATATAAAAGCGATTGGTTAAAATTTATGAACACCCTGTATATATATATATATAAAATTTTATATATAAAATTATGATGAAGAGAAGTTATGATAAAAGGCCTCTAGCTCATAACAATGAATGAACCGATTGCAAATAATTGGGCAAATTATTATTAAAAACAACATACAGGAGTTGAAAACTTTGAAAAAGTGTCCCATGAAGGTTATCGATCTAGAAAACTGATTAGACATAACGCTGGTTTACTTTTGTTGCTTACTTGACCAGCAGAAGCGGTTCGACATAGCGTCGGGCATGCGTGTCCATAATAGCCCCCCTCGCGCTATGCCTGATAATGATGAATATCAAAAGCGTGACGATACCAAGCATGACCGCTTCACCGAGGAGATACACGCGCACTAATTCACCTCCCAACCGACAATTCCACGTATCCTCGTAGTACCTTGCGCAGGCGATCCCTATAAGAATCAACCTGTAAAACACACAGCCGATTACGAGAAACAAACTAGCAACAATCCGCGCGATTTTAATCGGGCGATGCGCTCCTGCGAAAGAACTTAATATTGAGAATATTCAATGCTTCTAACAAATTTAGAGAATTTTGTATATCGAGTTTACAATGAGAGTCTGTAATCGGAAGTCTTAGACTTAGATCAGTTCTACAACTGACGATTAACTCATAACGGAGATTCAACTTATTCATTGTCTCTTTCCAATATTATAATTGGAAAAAGATGAGAAAGAAATTGAACTTCGATTAAGAATTAATCATGAATGTTGTGAAATTGGGCCTTAATTGGTGAAGTTGACCAATCAACGTTAGTCATACAAGTTGACTATTATATCAACTTCACCGATTAAGTCTAAGACTTCCGACTGTAGACCCGGCAATAGAATTTAGTTAAAATTTGAGCCTTAAAGTTCTTGAATTTTTGCATAGTAATTTTGAATTACAATTTACATGTTACGTTGTATTCGTGATTAATATTATGCACTATAATTTCAACATACTGATAATCGCGGTAATTGCTTTTCGGGGATACTTACCATACAATACGGATAAATAATTCGAACAAGCCTGGATACACGAGGTCGTCGGTTGCGGCCAACCATTTTCGACCGAAGAGTTTCAACGCAGGCATTTCCCTGGAGAAAGAAATTTTGCTATAACTCTGTTACGATATTTCGAAAACGTTTCTTTCTTAATCAAGTGGAGGTAAAAGTGAATGCTCATTTATAAATATTTTATTTAGGAAGTTGAAATATGTCTCCATCTATATCATAACATACTTTATTTATCGAGATTAATCGCTTCTGTCACGCTCTTGTGGAGCACGCACACCGCGAAAAGACTTAACGAAGCTCTCGTGCGCGGATTTCATAATATTATAATATAAAATAGCGGATGCGGCTTTCTATAATAATAAATATCTCCAGAATTCGGGCGATTACGTGGTTATCTCCTTGATCACGAAATCGTCGGAGAAAGCGTCGAGAGAAAGTTCCTGTGTCCATCCCACATCCGAGACCGTTGACAGTCTTCCGATGTGTTTAAATGGACCTTCAGCCTGTGATTTTCGTTATCTTACGTATAATTTACTTGATTTAGACGCTAATAACATGATTATATCAACTGATTATAGCGATACTGATATGTTCGATTGGACAGCGATAATGACAGCGATACGCTGAATATATCTTGTTCAATCGCGCTATATCTTATTATTGTTAACTACTTTGCAATTTTCTGCACGATATAAAGGGGAAAAAAATCAAATGATATCACGTAATCAATATCAATTTACTCGAAAATTATGAATTTTCTAGATGTGATTCTTTTTCATTATTTTTGGGAAAAGGAGAAAAGCTCAAATTAAAAATAGTAAACTTTTTTTGTAACATATTTTTGTTTACTAATGTATTTTTTAATCCATCGCGTGTAAAATTTCTTCTACTGTTCATGATTTTTTACTTCTTGCATTTTTCTTTCTTCTTCGATTTTGATTCTTTTCACTGCTTTTATTATAAGTTCGCACGCGAATTAGCGCTCCTTAAGAATTGCGTAAATTACTTTGGAAACATTTAACAATGAGAAAGCATACATTACGTCATAACAATTAATAACGTGTACTTTTTGAATGCATCAATTAGTTATAGATATGATTATCTAACTACTTTCTTTCATAAAAAGCATGAGAATGCGGAAGTTATAGTGTACGTATGTTATTATGATATTAGGTGGAGGAGAGAAAATTGACATTATCATCGTAATTTCACCGGTAATAATGACGCAGGCCTCGGATTATCTACTTATTGATGTCGAAATATTAGTCATTACTCTGTCAGATCCCATGTCGCAGCTGTTCGACACGAATACAATGTACCGTTTGAATAAACAAAGAAATATGTTGCAATACTTTTTGCGTTGCTTCTAGGGTCCAAACACATAAGGGATTTCCTAGAAGATTACAAATGTACAAGAAACCGTAAACGCAACGGCATGCAACTGAAATTGCACCGGCAGCAATTAACGCTTCCTCGAAACTTGCCGTAGGCTTGCATAATGACAGTGTAGAAAAGGATAAAAACTATTGTAAATCACGTATCGTTCGACTTGTGAAAGAGTAGAATTTTTACAAATTATTTCAAGATATAATATTTGCGAAAAAATTTTTATAATAACGATTACAATTCAGACACAATTTAGCAAGAGATCGTAGAAAATGGAAACACGACATTCAAAAAACACTATGCTGTAACTGCATTCATGTTCGTGGTAGATTGAATTACACGAAATAAAGTGCATCGCGTGCATTCCTTAATTCGAAACGCGCGCACTAACAGCGCGTTGCCGCGAGTTTTGACGAAATAATACGCGAATCGAGAACTGGCGTCTTTCAACGCGTATATATAACCCGCTCTTTGCTTGGGAATATTCTGCACAATGGAGAAAAAATTAATCGATTTTTTTTTTCTTAGATAGTAAATTCCGATTGACAATATTTTATGCCAATTTATGCGATAAAAAACTGATCCAAGTAACTCATCATTTGGATGCAAATATGATAATTATGAGCAAAAAGTTTTCAATGACGCGTAATATTGAATATTTCATATCTCGAAGCATGTATAAAAATAATTTATATTTAATAAGTATCTATATCTTATTTTCATTCTTATAAATTAAATTTAATGTATTATTATTTATTTGTATGTACAATAATGTAAGGTATCTAAAAATATATCTTATCTTATTGTGATAAATAAATAAGATTTTGTATATTTATAGTTTGAAACATTATATTCAGCAATATATTGTGTGTCATTCAAAAGTACATGGGTTTAGTCTGTGTTATCTTCTGATTATTGTAAAGATAAAGATTCTAATTATCATAATGATTCATAGATATCATAGCAATTAAATCTCATTATTCGATATTATTGCTTTTTCTACGAGTGCAAAAGGTGTTCTTCATTAAGCTAACAATGCAAGAATCTTACAAAAATTTAATTATAAGTAGCACGAATTACCGCTATAGCGAATCATGATGTACGTATAATTTTATACGATACTGTTACGCTACCAATCAGCTCGCATATATTTAAGAAAGTATTAGACAAAATTGACAGAAAAATTTTCATATAAAGATTCAAATATTACGTTTAAATGTTATTTATCCTTTCTTTCCTTCTTCGATACGCTGAGAGAAAAAAATTTTAATATTTATGACATGTTACTATAATTGTAATTATTATTGCTACAATAATAATAAATTTTATATATATTATAATAGTTGGCAAACAAAAATGACTAAATTATAGTTAAACTTTCTCAATCTAAATATTACTGATTCATAATAATCAGCAAATCTTATAAAAAAAAGTAGATCTCTCTTATGACATTGAAACATCTCATTTCAACCGGATTAGTTTTTATAATACAAGGTTTTTATAATACATATGACTTGCTAAATTCATAGACTGGCACTATCAACAGAAGAAAAACAATATATGAACTTCTACTCACGGATGCGCGAATCGATATCCGGCGAATCCGGACGCGTGTTACACGCGCGTTGAAATCTCCCTTCAATCGACGTGCCGCGGCCGCGGCACTCCACCTCGCCCACCGCGCACTCCAACTACTAGTTCAACCACCTCGAGAAATTCAGCGCGGTCCTGAGAGTTGCAAATGAACCGGATTGGAATTTTCGTCTAATCACCGTCAACCAAGCCTTTCTCCAAGTTGTAGACTGCAGCGAAACTGGAGCGCTTCCGCTCGGATTCCCGTTAAGTTCAAGCGTCTCGCGATTCTCGCGAAGATAACTATTTTCGCGCTCGCACGCTATCTTTTCGGGAAATCACGAATATGATTCAAAGACTGTTGAATCTCTCCTAATTTTACACTTACTTTTCGTTGTTTACGATTGCAAAGCGGTGCGTATCGTAATCACTTTGTCTAATTCGTTCACTACAAGCGCCGGTTTTGCCACCGCTGTCAAAGCTGCGCTTATCGCACGTACAAAGATATGCATAGCGACCACGAGATACGAGCGTCTCTCAGTAACCGGTGCCAGCTGGTCCTTGAACATTCGCATAAACTGCAATAATGACAATAGTGGCCGCAATGCGAATGATATACTGATGCGCACGAGAGATAGCTCAATCCGTGAGAGCACTTCAATATTATGTCGGGGACGGTTACTCTCGAAGTAGAATCGCACCGAACAGAACGTTTTACACTATACACTGCGACTTGTTCACCTTGCTGCGCGCGACACCCCGAGCGGCCCGAGCGAGCAACCGAATCTTAAGAACTTGTTAACCACAACTGGACCGGTACGCAGAGAGAGAGAGAGAAAGAGAGAGAGAGAGAGAGAGAGAGAAAGAGAGAGAGAGAGAGAGAGAGATGTGAGAGAGACCATGAAGAACTTTCCCTCCGTTCGTCAGGTTATCGTACAGCGTTCTGACCACGCGAGAAGGAAAAATGCAATGAAAAAGGAGAAGAGGAAGGAATGGGCTACTTCGAGAGGGATAAACGCCGAGTCGAGTCGAGCCGAGCCGAGCTGATGGTGGGAGCGACGAATCGGCGACGCACCTGGCGATCGTGCCTGACCGTTCCTCTCGAGGAGATAGAGAACACGGTGAATGTCGATATCCGGTGATGGATCTGGAGAAGATTAGTCAAGAAGGGAACATGTTATTTTCACAATATTTTTATTATCAAGAATATAAATTACATACGTTACACATAAGATAAATGTACCAGTTAGTAATACGATCCTATTATTAGACAAAATGACAAAAATTTTGAATATTAAGCCCTTTAGTGATGTGTACGACTCTGAATTAATTTATTTTCTTAAATTTTTACAAACAATAAATTTACGTATCGTTAAAAATTTAATATTTAACTTTTTTTCTAATAATTGGGTCACGTTCACTAACTGGTACATTTACCTTATAAGGCGATGAATCTAAATTCGTTAATGTCTTATTCAAAATTTTGATATTAAAATCTAAAGTATAAATCTTATGGTATCAAAGCTATACAGAAAGAACTATTTTGCTGCATCATTAAAATATTGTGTAGAAAACTCAATTGACGTAAAATACAAACAACTAACAGTAACATTACATCAATGTTACAGTTTCCTATTCAAGAATATAATGTTATATACATAACATGTGTTATATTACATTATTGAATAAAAAATTATATTGTTATTGATGTAACGTTATTGTTGGTCTGTATTTTGCGGAGAGCAACACAGTCAAAAAGTTTTGATATTCTTCAACAATTTCAGCCTGAGCGTTCTACATAAATATTTTAATAAGTTAAATTTGTATAAGATGATCATTTTTTACATGCCAAAAACATACTTTAATTTTTGTCATCTATAATAGTGTTATATTGGTATCTATATCTTTTTCGTATGGCAGAAAAGATATACAAATATAACATTATTAAAGATAGCAAAAATTAAAGTATGTCTTTTTCATTTTAAAGATAATCATCTTACTTAAGTTTATTCTAGTCCGATAAAATTATTTTCTGATTTATATCTAGCTAAATACTTCAGCAAAACTATTCTTTTCGTGTATATTATTTTTCTTAACGTTATTTATTATATACTTATATTTAACGACATTTATATTTATTTTATCGCATTCTACACGTACTTGGGAAATACAAATTTTTGTTAAAGTTTTTTTCTAAAAAAGTTTTCAACGATTAAATTATGGATAATCTAAAGAGGTTTCAATTCCCGTTATATTCTCGATTGAATAACTCTGCTTAGTATCGACTTATCTCGAATGAGTTTTACATAAAATGGAAGTCAATCTTGTAACCGTATTACTATGATATTCGAGCTGAACCACACGTATATGTGCACATACAATGATAATGCTGCATACATTAAGTATAACATACATCAATTCCATGATTGTATTCATGTAATTATAAATAGCTTGCAGGTTTCCGAACTTTTTATAAAGCGATTTGTATGCCAAAATCTCGCAATAACTTTTCAGCAGATTTAGAAATAATGATATTTTTAATAATTCATACTGTGTGAAAAATATGCAAGAATATTAATGTTTTATAATTGAATTATAAATAGAAAATTGATATATAATTATATTAAAGATCGCAGAGCTATAAAGATCGCAGAAGGCAAATATGAATGATTTGCTTATTCCTCTTTCGCAAAAAGCAGCAGAAGCAATAATATGAATAAATATATAAATTTTGCTTATTTATAACTAAAGCATGAATAAGTGTTATTATAAGCAAATGAACAGAAGTTTATGTCTGAGAAACTTCATTATAAGATTTGAAGAAAAAACTTTTATACACATTTGAATTTATCACACAGGAAAAAAAATTCAAATTCCCCTAAATTTCCTTTCCAAAATCGTTCTTGTATTATTTCATGTATTCTATTAAAAGGAGATAGAATATATTGCGTTTTTTTAAATATTGCGGTTAAATAATTGCTTATACATCAGTATACATCAGTGTGTTTTATCGACTTGTCAATTTTTATCGTTGCGACAAAATGATTCGTAAAAATAAATATGATGCAAAATCTCGAAGAGTTAACTGAGATGTATGCTATAATAAATAGTGACGCGAGGATAAATATTTGGAGGATAAATATTGAATAATTCTGTTTGAATACGTTGTTTTTATAGACGAAATAAATAACCTTGGGTTGGAAACGTCTTCGATAGAACAACATAATGCTCGTAAGAAACCATATTATATAATCTTTTCTCCTATTTGAAGAACGCACCTTTTCGCTAAGATTTGTACAGTGCTTTTTTTTTACATTTGCGAAACCGGCTTGGAATTCAATTTTTCCATTCAATCACAATTTCTTCCATTCTTTCTTTTGGACTGTGATCGCCAGTACGAACGTCATTATAATGGACGTTGTTCTCATACAGGAAAGTTGCATTAATATCCTTTCAAGACACGTTGACATTGCAGAACGCGTATTAGTCACAATAATAGTCACAGCAATTAAATTAGCTCATCAGAAGTGAGAAGTAGTTGCAATATGTAGTGTTCCAAGCAGCTTTTAGAACGTGACGAAAAAATTTTATTTTGTTGATTTAACGCAAACAATATGTATTTTTAAATATCTTCTATTTTTTCTCAGAGAATTCTTTTTCCTAACAGCGCTACCACGTACTATTTGCATACCACACATATATAATTGATTTTAGTTTATTTTTATTAAAATTTAGTATGAAGAATTGAATACACACAAATACACACACACACACACAGCACTTTAAATATTAATGTCACATCTCAAAATATTAGCAAAAAAAAATTTCATTGTTCTATTATTGCGTCCGAATATCTATGTAAAAAAAAAAGATTGAGTATAATTTTTTACTGACTTAAACTGACTTAATTTTTTACTGACTTTTTTAGTCTTAAAACGCTTTTATAAACGGAATTAAAATAATAATATCCATATTAAATCATGAATATACTTTAATAAGCATCTGTATAAGAATATAAATATTAATAATTTAGGCTCGTATTCAGAACGTTTTTACGACGTTAGCGCGCATTTAATATATAGTTACGTACGATATTTGAAGTTCACGCATAACAGCGCGTATTTATCAATACGAGCATATTCTGAATATCGATCTTATTGTTAACAAGAGTCCTAACAACTGAATAATTTCTTGAAAAAATATATTATCTCACTCAAGATTTCGAACCCGAATCTTACGAATATTTATTATTTATAAATTGCACGGAATACGAGATCCGGGTTCGACTCCCGGCCGAGGCAATATTTTTCGCAATAAATTTATTACAATTTTTTAAGACTAATCTGAGAAATTTGGGAGGATTATTAATATTTCAGATTGATTGCGTTGAAAGTCCGACAATATCGGCACACAACTATCATTTCTGAAATTAATTCATTTATATAAATATTTACAATAGTTCAACATCTAAACATTCATACCGTAGTGGCGCTTCGTATTTAAAGTAATATATTTATTATTTAATTTTTTGTAGCTGGTTTCAGCTTATTCACGATCAATATTTGTTTGATATGGCTTTATTGGTTTTATTTGATTTTTTAGCCAACGTTTTTAACTGATATTGTAAAAAGATACTTAAATTAAGAAACAGTTGCATGTTATTTGTGAGAAAAATAATGTTTTTATACTGTGATTATCATATAAAATATCTAATATAATATAATATATTTATAAGAGATGATAAAATACAGTATAATTCACACACAGAATATTTAATTGAGAATTATATACTAATATGTAAGAAAAAAATTAATAATAGATATGTAAATAGGTATGTAAATAGGCAAGTATTTTAACAAAGGCAAGTAAATTAACATATTCAATTGACTATATTCTTATGGAAATATTCATTTATATAGCTATGTACCAAATTTGTTAAATATAAAATCTGTAAACACTTTATAAAGTCATATTTCATTTTAATGTTACAAAATATCAGTATATGAATTTTTTAATTTTATACACACTTTTTTTTTGCAAATTTGATAATTGCTAGTATTTCGAGAATAAAAATTAAAACATATTTTTGAAAAAGAATTCATTTATTTAAAAAATGTTTTTTCTTATTCCGATTCTATTTCCAATTATTTTTTGTTATTCTTGCTGATATATTAACCGCGAACTTAATGGTCTAATTAATCCTTTAATTATCTTATTTAGATATTTATGTTTTCTGTTTTTCTCTTTGGACATTAATGTAAATCTTACTAGAGTACACGTGCTAATAATTTTAAAATTTATTATCTAATAAGAAAAATACAAGAAATCTTTATATAGGGTATCCCGATTCGAGAATAATATTATTGCAACGTGAAACTTGTGAAAAATTAATAAAAGTATAAGCGCTATTTTTTTCGTGGAATAGTTTTTTAAGTATAAACGTTTAAAGTAATCATAAGCATTAATTAAAAAGTCATTTGTTCATATATAACGTGCAATGCTATATTACATACTAAACAAAACATTGTTACACGTACATTATCACATGATAGATGACTTTTTAACTAACGTTTATGATTGATTATCAAACACTAAACGTTTATGCTTAGAATTACTTTACGGAAAAAAGTAGCTTATACTTTTATTAATTAATTTTTCACGAAGTTTCATGCTGCAATAATATTACCCTCGAATTTCGGGATGGGGACACCCTGTAGATTAATTTTTTTTAGTTATTAAAAATAAAACTTCGAATTTCACAAATAAAAATGTTAACTTAAAAATTTCAAGGAACTGGTAGCGTAATACAGTTGTCGGAATGTACAGTAATGAAACGTGTAGTGGCACGACAGGTTCGCCTTGCCTTGATAGCATTGTAATAATCATGTGAGGGCAGTGAGCTCGTTTGTCGAACGAACGAACGAACGTAAACCGATCGGACGAGCATTTCGACTTGTTTCGTTATATCTACGTTCCGCAGGGACGACGACGTGGACTTTCACTTGCACGACGATATATATATATATATATATGTATGCGTGTATGAAATGTGCAAATGCGTACCGCGTAATTGCTGCCGCGCGACCGATTGCGCAGCATCAGCAAATCTGTATGAATAATTAGCTGACCACAAATTTGTAATTTATTTCGTTCGCAAAATCAAAAACGAAGAATAATTGCAGAATATTGGTAATTTCAAACATTGATATCACAACAAAAATTGACTTTACTATTTAAAAGCAAATGATGATTTTTTTAACTTAATAGGTTATAGATTCTTTTATATTTTAGATTTATAAATTAATTTTTTTAATTTTTTTTTTTTTTAATATTTAGCCAAATATTAGACAAATAGATACTGTACTGGATTTGAAATATGTATAGATACTCGAATCGTTTCTCCAACCGTTTAATTATTTTATAATACAATAGATTAGATTACAATTTGAGGATTGATGTGTGTGCGAGATTTTACTGTTTAATTCTTGAAACTTTCAAATCTTTAACGGTGACCATCTAATTTTATATTTCGATTTTCTTCCTTATGTTATTTAATCGATCTTTCGTTCGGTTAAGCGCTCTTGCTCACAATCCCGGAAATAATATTTAAACAAGATATTATGACCTAGTTTCTCAACAGTTACCAGATTTATATACATTAAATGTATAAATGTATTTATACATATACTGTTAGATACACATAAGTGAGTGCAATAAGTATTCAACAAAACATATATAATATATATAATAATACATATATATAAAATATATATAATAAAAATTAAAACGAAATTTGCATTTAAAATACACTTGTAAAATATATTAAAAATTCCTGCTTTTATTTCGGAATGGACTACAATTATATTTATTTCAAGCTATTATATTTAATACGTTTCGTGCCAGTTCAATTTTTAATGAATTTCCATTTAGGCCACATGAAATGTACGCCTCCCCCTTTACTATCATATTATTCAGATGTTAATTTATGACACCACAAAAATATTTACACATAATCAGAATTAAAAATAAAGTTCTATTTTTTCGTTTTATTTTCATACTTAAAGGTAAAAAAATAATATTTTAAACTTCTAATCCTCTCTGGATGTTATATATTATGTTCTATATACTTATTATGTTAAATTTAATCAGTGTCGACTAGGCAGGAACTGAATTATACATGTTTCATAATATTCGAAAGATCTGTAACATTTCTTTCTATTGTGTCATAATTAAATGGTATTTATATTTTTCAATTTATCTTTTAATTTCGAGTGGTTTGAATTAGGATGAGAGATTAGAATAAAGCGTTGGGGCAATTGTTGTAATTAAATATCGCGAATGATTGGCGTGTATTAATTGTATTAATTAGTGTTGCCAATCCGATTTTCAACAGGATAGTCCGGTTTTGGAAATTTTTGTCCGGTATCCGGTTATAAAAGCAAAAAAAGTCCAGTTTTACGAATAGTGAATGTTTGAAAGTTAATAATTGATAAATAAAATGCATTATCTTATAGCATTGATCATCGAAACATCTATACGGGTTAAATTTTGAGATGAAAAATTTTTTTTGCTTTTAAATGTTTGTTTTATTATATCTTTCCAGTGGAGAAGTCCTTGCCAGTGATGCCAGAGATTGTTCTGAATTTTATTTATTTTGAGGTGTATTGACTCAAAAAATAATAAAACAAGTTATTTCTTTTATGCATTAACAGAAAACACATGATTTTAAAGATGTTAAAATTTAATTTTTTATAAAAATAAATATAGATACATGTATATATTCATAGGTTTCGCATTTGTAATTCTCTCTAGGCAAATTATCTTAAATTTTAGAGATGTTCCGATTAGTAATAAAAAAAAAGTTGATAATACGAAGATTAATGTATGCAAAATCTAATGTATTCGTTTCCGACGTTGCGACTAAAATTTTTGCATTTTCTCGAATTTTTTAGTCGTTTTAAATTAGTTACGCAATTTAAGATGGAGGGGAATTTGGCAATTATTAGGTGTTGGAATTAATTCGTAGCGTTTTTAATGAAAGAATGTTATTTATTTCACATGAGCATTAAAAAATACATTAATGAAAGTACTTCCCATCACTTGTAAAACGCTACGAATTAATTCCAACACCTAATAGTTTTACAGTTTTAATCGAACATTTTGCATTATATGTTCACGATCGGATTAATAATTTGTTCATCCTTGCAATATTCATCCTTGCAAGGATGACGTATATGTTATTTCCAAGTATTGAAATTTATGTTTATTTTACAGTCGTTAATTCGTTTTCTGTCGGAATACTCTCGATAATGTGTTTCAAGGTGCCGATAAATAGTCACATCTTTTTCTTCACTCTCGAAGAAATCTTTATATAGTTGAGGAAACACCGATTAAAATGAATAAGAATGCTGATTACTCGCACAAAAACTGACAGTAAATTTTATATAATGTATTAAATAGTGTATTTATATAATGTATATAATGTATTAAATATTATATAATGATTTCTCTCTTAACAATAAAAATGTAAATAATATAATATATGTTATACATACATTCCTCGCGAAAATAAAAATCAAAGTGTAAATCGCTTGATTATAAAGAGAGAGTAATATAAGCATAAAGGCTCTGGAAAATGGGCAAAAATTAAGACAATAATGTAAAAATGAAATTTACGCTTTTCTTATCTTTCATTGTTTCAATTTTTGCTTTCTAAAAGCTTTATTAAAAGCTTTATGTACGTTTTTATTCTCTCCTTACATTCGACTTAAGATTCGATTTTTATTTTCGTCAAGAATAACAGTTGTAACATTGAGTAGGAAATTATGATGCATTAATATTATTGTTTTCTTGTATTCAGTGGATATGACGATGCGCAATCAAAAAAATACCAAATACAATATCGAATGATTGAACAATCATGTTATGTGTGCGCATTTTTTCAAAGCGAGATTATATCTAGCTGACGGGATATTTTTTTGTAGGTCGCAGCAAAAATCGGAGTCCATAAAAATGATCGATAGAATGATAATGCTGCAGCTGATGAGTGAATTTAATATCTTTTGCATGAATAATTTCTTGCGTTTTTGTCTAATTTTTAATGATTTTGATTATATCATTAGAACGATATTAATGGCTCATTACTGTATTCGAGACTTACAATATAATAATAATCATTTACGATAAATTGATAGATTAATTTTTTTATGACAAAGAATAAATAGAATATATTCTCTGTTGAGAATTCGCAAAAGAAATCTTATTTGAAATAGAAACTTAAAGTTGTTCTATTAATCGCTTTCTCTTTGCAAATACTTAAAATTTAATAAATATAAGTGTGTATCTTTTGCAGGTAAATATAACAAAAATTATGATAATAAGAATGAAATTTTTTGAATTCGTGAAGTTATTGAAATGACAAATATATATATTATATATTTACTGCTATCAATTAATAATATTAGATATTGTTATTATTTAACTTTTGTTATCATACATCGGTAAATAAGCGATCGCCAACTAATTTTTGTAGAATTATTTCGTATATTGATTAAAGTTTTATACTTTCATACATATCTAATCATAATTAGTATAGTTTTTTAATTGAAACTTCTTCGAGTGTTCTTTTTTTATTTATAAAAATTGTATTCTTTGTACATAGTATCGTGAGAGAAACGTATTTTATATTACATAGTCAATCATTTGCACGTTAGATGCCATTACTAGCGTCATAACAATCGATGATAATAAAAGTTTAAAATAATAAACATAAATCAATGTTATAATAAAACCTTAAAAATTTTGTTTATCTTTACGTTTTAAGTGTAACGTTAAAAGCTTAAATAAAAATTATTTAGCTTTATGTTCGTTAATTAAATTACTGTTCGCTAATTAAATAATTAATTGGAAATAGAGTTTTTAATGGACAGACTTTATTACGTCAAATATACATCTAAACAATTTTTATATATAAAATATGAAACATATTATGATAGTTGAAATACGAAACATGACGTTTCTTAAGTTAGGATCAAAATTCATTTTTTTTTACAAAGTTAATCTTTAAAAAGTTCTTATGTTATATAATTTTTATGATCAAGTATGATTATATTAATTTTTGTATTTAGGAACGAGTTAATGACAGTATACACACATTATGTGTATATTTACTAGCTCGGAGAAATTTTTTTATTTCAATTATTTTTACACTTAATAAATTCCTATTTATCACCAATAAAACATTTGTTGTTGTCAACAGAACATATAAAAATCTATTATTAATTAAATATATAAAGGCGATATTTTATATATAGTAATGTACATATCAATCAATTACATAGATAATTGATTTTGAAATAAACATATTCGTACATAGTCAATCATATGATTCTTCAGATTCAGCGTTACATTCATACAAGTCGCATGAAATAAATTCCTAAATGCCTATATAATTTTGAACGTAAGTCTTCGACAATTTCTTCGTCGTCGCTAAGAAACAAAGCATTCGCTATATCAGAATTAATCTCGTATCGATTATGCAAGTTGCAAACGAGAGACGACGACACACGCGAATATATGTACGCGCCGCGGCAGCCCCACGTGTTCCCCAAGGCGAGCACGCTCGGCGAGCACATACAGGGTTCTAAACACGAAACGTGATTCGAGACTTGCGTGTCGCTTGAGTTAGAAGGACAGGGGAGGAAGAGAGGGATATGGAAGGACCGGTCTGCAAGAAGATTCTTCTAGTTGGGGGGTAGTAAAGGTTCGTGCAGGGTAGTCGGGGTAGTTGGGTGAAGGAGAGCCACAGAAGGACGATGGTGGCTGGAGGTGAAGAAGGTGGAGAAGAGGGTCGAGGGCAAGGGGACGGTGCCGCGAGGGGACGGGGCTGGCGAGAACTGGAAGAGGGTGGTGGAGGGTGGTTTAAGCAGTGGTGGGAGTGGGCCGAGCTAAGACGCGTAATGACGCCCTGAATCAATATGTGAGGCACTGAGATATGCATACGAACTAAGACAACCGCACACCAACCAGCGCGCCACGACTCCTCTGCCCGGCGTCGCGGCGCGGCGTGGCGCGGAGTAGAGCGGCGCGGCGTCAGCGCCGCGCCGTGCAAAAGGTGGGGAGAAATTAAAGACGAAGCAGGCACAAAAATAACGACCCACCGGCCGTACACCCCTCGCCATCCCCTTTCTCTTCACGGAGTCTCCCCGCGCGTACTACCACCATCCCCTTGCCGACACCCCGCGTCTCTCACCACTCCCGACCGCTATCCTCTCGTTCGTCCCCCGTCCCCTTCTTTCCATCTTTTAAGCTCATTCTTCCTTTCTCTTGTAAATTCACCCGTCCTTTTTCCCCGTTCATCCACGGAAGACGTGACTGCGACGACGGAGATGAGACGCGGAGGAGTCGGGACGACGTCGGTCGTCCGCGGTGCAAAAGAGGGTGGTCGACGCAGCAGGAGCGCGATCGGTTTAGTGGATCGTTTCGATCGGCACGACGTCCGGACGGTGGCGGTTAGGGAGAAGGCCTCGCCACGATCCAGCCCGCGCCGATTAATCCGCGTTACACCGCGAATCCCATCGCGTGGCAGGTAGGAATATAAATCCTATTATCGTAAGAGCGTACGGAAATACGTAAACGCCGCAGTCGCGACTCCAGGTGGACCGATTAGCGATGAGTAGTTCTAGCAAGAAATCTTTCTACTATTTTTATAATTAAGATATGTGGAAAATAATGTAGACTTGAATCACATTTAAAATAAAAATTAATTGATATCTAACATATTTTCATTCTGAATTATTATGCAATGGCATCAACTTTTTTTAATTATTTACGATTAATTATTTACAGTTAATTAGGACGGGGATTGCTCAATACATGGCATTGAAATATATTATTAGGTGTTGGAATTAATTCGTAGCGTTTTACAAGTGATGGGAAGTACTTTCATTAATGTATTTTTTAATGCTCATGTGAAATAAATAACATTCTTTCATTAAAAAACGCTACGAATTAATTCCAACACCTAATATTATTACAATTACTAAGTTTGTACAAAGTTAGATGGTTGAATTATTAAACATCTTCTCATACTCTTTTTTTTTTTATCTTTGCACATTTTTGCGATTTACGTCTAATATGTCACTTTAAGTTCATACATTGGTTCATATATACTATAAAATTAAACAGTATCTTCGTGAATTCAAAGTCTATATCAAAGAATATCTGTATGTTCTTGTAATATTTTTGTTTCTGAAATTTTTATAAAATATCTTTTTTTATACGGTAAAATTGTTTTTTTTTTAATAGATTACTATTTTAATGTGATTCCTTGTCCCATGATACAATCTTAGTTTGTAATATATTACGTTGGCCGTTCAAGATATAATTCGGGACTTCCGACTTTAAGATGACTTTCATGAATCATTGTCGAGCACAGTAAAGAGCTCGACAAGGCGCGAATAATTGAGCAATCCAATTCCGAACGTAAAATTTTTGATGTGATTTAAAAAAGATTTCTTTTACCCTAAGAAGAATAGATTTTGTACGTCGAAAGGATAACCTTGAAACTTGCTTACGATCAAAAGTATAGCTAAGGTAATTTGATGGCGGCTTTAAGTACTTATGATATTCATTCTTATCGCGTAGTTGGTTTATAAGTTTAATCGGAACCGATAAACGGTCTTACAACGATAGAATTTCTTTATGCATTTATTTTAAAATGATACGAGTGGAAGTAAATTATAAACATTATTTATTTATACAGGCACGTGGTAATATTAATTAGATAATGTTAATAGTATAACGTTTTAAGGTTGTTTGATAGTTAGGAATACATGTCACCACCTGTTGCAATTTCTAAAAAGAACGATCGTGATAACATTTATTATTCATCGTGTGATATCGCGTTAAGTAATTAGAGATGAATGTTTTATCTATAGTTAGATGATTTCTATGGTAATTTGAATAATTTATAAGAAAAATAAGATCACGCGCTCACTCTGGTACTGCATTGACTCTGCAGACATCGAGCGTATTGAAAGATATATATAAACCGTGTATTATTTCTATATATATGTATCTCTCTATGCACTATAATCAATATCATAAAACTAAAAAACGAAGATTCGAAAGGATCACTTAATCTACCTAAATTTGGGAATTGGTCATAAAATATTGCTAAACTACCGTGTATTTGCATTTACATTGATTTGTATTCGCAAACGCTATGCAGACTATCGTGAGATTACGCACGTCAGATATTGAAGGGTAGAAAATTTAAAGCCACAGAATTTCCGATTGTTTACATTTTTAATATTCACTTTCACTTATGTTTCATCGTGTTAATTATATTATTAATTTTTTTTTTAATAATTAATCTATTGAGTATGTTTTATATCTTATTTAATGTGTTTTCTAAATCGAGTTGAAATATTTTTTCATTACTGCTCGAAATGTTAGTTTTTATATTTCACTTTTTTTTATTTTCAACTTTGTGTGTATATCGAACGTATGCATGTGTTTTCGACTCATTAATTTCACGCACAACCCATTCCTATTGCGCGGCATTTTAATTTCGGTGAGTGTGCCAGTGAACAATCCGAGAAAGAATCGGGAAGGGGCGGGGATAGATTTACGGCTTTCATTTACATGTGACCTAATTCGTTTGGATGTAATCAATGGCCAGGACATACGAATCAGATTGGAACTCCGATTTGGTTAACTACACACGAAACGGTAATAACTCCCCCTTGTAGACTAAATTTAATGTACAAGGGAACCAAGTATTGATCATGGAGGTCGAAAGTCAACGATCGTATCCATTTTAAATATGCGTCACCCTGCACACAGCGCTTGGCAATGAGGTCGCGTTGCACCTTATAATGTGATCCGATGTCAAAGATCGTCGCCATTGTAATGCTTAATTGTATTTACCGTGCTTGGCAGTTTCAAAGTTTTCACGTGTAATATTATTCTATACAATATTTGGTTAAAAAGTTCTATATAACGATAATGTAAACAACAAAATTAACATGCAAGTATCTCAGAACTGACAACATTAATTTTAATAATAGCTGCAAATAAAAAAAAATGTAAAATTATACATTAATAACATTTGTTAATAAATTGTAAAATTTTACAATTTATTAACAAATATTATTAAAGTTATTATTAGACAATTATGTAATTTAAATGACAATTTTCTAATAAACATATAATTCCATATACTAATTAATTAATCGTTAATTATTAATTAATTAATGGTTAATTATTAATTAATCTATAGTTGATGATGAAAATAAATTTAAAGATAATTATTGAGTGATCAAGATTTTAATTTTAAATTGAAATTTATTTGTTGATATGTTGATATGCGTTTGATGTACATAGCTTCGTTTCACAAATTTACTCCGAATGAATAGGACACTATATGATTCCACATGGCACCGCTAAGTTGGTAAGGGTTAATTACAGACTCGAACTATCTCGGCACATACATTCGCGTCCCGAAGTTCGAGCAAGTTTCGACTATATTCAACGCCGCGTATTTCTACTTTTATAAGTAACAAAAATTATTTCCATTTACCGCAGCGCAAGCTCATAAATCTTGGCCTTGTTTTTATTGTTTTGTACAAGCTGTATACAAAAATATGCCCGGAGGGCGTCGCGGCTAATAAATACAAATATCTCGCTGCTCTACTTGCAAAAAAAAAAGAGTTGAAGCAGAAATATTAAAATATTCAAACAAGAGCGACAATAGTAAAATTAAATAGTATAAAATAAGATTCGAATGTTTTAATTACGTTTCATGAATTTAAAATATTTTATTCTTCTAATACATAAAAATACACTTTCGGAGACTCCCCAGTTACTCTTTATTCGTAACGGAGAATATCCTTTCTCTTGTGGCGGCAGATAGAATTTATCGACAAAGGACAATACCGATGGTCTCCCGACAAGATGATTTCCTCAAGCCGTCCCTCTCAAAAGCTCACGTACTAGGATGCCTGTAGTTGCTAAGGACGAACCTTCATCTCTGCGGTGTAATCAATATTAAAAGTCTAAAATGTCTCGCGTGTGTGGCGAGCCGGCCGCGTGTAGGGGTCGTAGTTCGTCGGCGGGAGTCGGCTGAACCCCACGTTGCCGGTTGGAAGGAGAGGACGGTGGAGAACGGGCAGGCTTGGCGAAGGGTGCCGGGGGATGGCCAAGAGTGAGCGGCAACGGCGGTAGTGGAAGTGGTGGTAGTGGTAGTGGTGGTGGCACGAAGAGGTGGAGGTTCTCATTAAGCAGCCCGGGCACCGCGCGCCGGGGGTTCAAATAAGAAGAAGAAGCGCCGCTGGAAGAAGAAGGGAGAAAAGGAGAAGAAACCAGTAAGACTAAGACACAAGGGTGGAAGGGGGTGAAAGCGGGTGGCGAGCGAGCAAACGAGCGCGAGCGTGAGCGCGAAGAGGAAGAGCCGAGGGATACAGAGGGTGGAAGAAGGGTGAAAAGAGGGAACGCGAAGGAGATAGAGTGCCAGGGGGTTGGGGAATTATCAGGGCTCGCGCTCTTCTCGCGCGCGTGAGGGGGTTGCCGCGGAGGAGTGCCGGGGTGGCAATATGGCCGCTACTGATGAGTGATGCTCGTAACCCTTACTGCCATCCATCCCCAACAGATCTGTCAGTCAGTCGGATCTCTTAACGCACTTCGGAATTATGCCTGCCACGACCCTTCTTTATCTTCATTGCCGGCATTGTCCTGCCAGGAAAAGCGCGACGTCTTTGGTCCGCTGCGTTGTACCGACTCTGTACATTGTCTTCTTAATTAGAGGGAAAGTTTCCGCTGATCGGGACCATCTTACTTTGAGTTCTTTCCTTGGACAAAGTCGCTCGCGAGTAGCATAGAATCTGCTGCATTTTTATTAATTATTCGTAAGAGCTTTGCCGACGGTAGAAGGATTAGTATATGAATAAACGAGTTGATGCAGAGTTCTTGCAATAATATGCAAAATTAATAATAGAATATAACTCTTAATTACAATCATATACATATGTATGTTACTATATCACTTATTCTATGATATTTTTTCATCTATTAGTTTGTGTTAATTTTAAAATGTTTATGCATTTTTCTGAAAAAGTTATGTCGAACAGTCACATGTCATCTTAAAATCCATTACCATTCTAAATAATATATAGTTCTTCACATCTAACAAATTATTCGTAAAACGGACCGTCTGTTCTTTTTTACTAGCATTAATGTTTAAATGTACAGAAGGAGAAGTTTGTTCCATACGTTTCTTCTCACGATTTCTTATTGCACCATGTTGCATGTCAATAAGAAGTCAGATAAGTATCTTTAAAAAAATCAGAAGTTACATGGAAATTAAAAATTATACAATATTAATTAATTTTTTTGCGGATAAATTCCCTATAATTATTCCAAAAAGATTGACATATTTATTACAAATTATTCTAAATCTTGAAATTAACTTGAGCGTGTTTCCCTTTTAACATCGATAGTATTGATACGCGGAATGGATTTTAGGGGTGCTTTCTGGAAGTTGTTTTTCTTATAGCGATCGCCATAATCCGCGTCGCGGTACTTTCTGCTGTAATCCACGGGCAGTAAATCAGAACGTGATATCATTGTCGATCTCACAAGACTCGTACGGAATCTCTTTATGCTTCCGTGAGGCAACTGAAGCTTACCCTCTTACTCTTGAGGATGCATTCTCGCGCGAGACACAGATCGCTCGCCATGCTTTAACGACCGAAAGCCATAGGGCTACGTCGTATAGGGTATATGGGGACCGCCGACGAAAGGTATTAAGAAGGTACAAGCAGCCCTAACCTAACTGCAGCAGCCCCTGGACCGATCGTCGTCTTCGTCGTTTCCTCTTCCTTTCTCTCCCCTTTCTCTTTCTCTCTCTCCCTCTTACTCTCATTTCGTATCCTGTGGCCGTCTTACTCCGTGGGCCGAAGTTAAGGGTGGTCTCTCTCTTTGTCTCTCGCAACCCTCCCGGTCCCCACGAACCCCCGCGTCGTACGCGTGATACACGGACGAGGGACACGCGTGTGCGTGAAACCTCGCAAGACGGACAACGGGGGTTGTTGGGTGGATGGCGTCGTTGGGGGATGAGGACGCGAAGGAGACGACGGATGGAGGGTCGAGGGGGGGTGAGGAGTGCCAACGGAGGGGAATGCAAATTAGAAACGCTTGGGCAGAAAGCGGGAGGAGGAGGAGGAGCAGGAGAGGAGGAGGAGGAGGAGAAGAGGAGGAGGAGGTAAAGGCGGCCGGGGGGTGGCGTGGGAGGACAGAGGGGTATATAAGAGGTGGTGACTGAGGGTGGTGGCCAAGGAACTTCACTTATGTAAACCAGTGAGACGGTGTGCGCCGGCCGCTCCGCGCGTGTGTACCCCCCCAAACCGTGCTTGTACGTGTGTCCTGCGTGTGGGTGTTACCGGTAGCGTAACCCGGTTGCGTGTGTGTATATATCGATTGCCGGCCAAGCCACCCCCTTCCCCCCTCTTGCGCCCACCTCTTCGCTACCTATAGTAATTATTGTGCTTCTCCACACATGTGTGTATTTGTCGTGAGATTTCGCGCAGGATGGTATGCGTGCAGCCGCACACACCGACGTGTCCCGCGTCCCGCGTGTGTTCGTGTATATCTGAGTTCCTTACATGCCTCGTCCGATAGTCTCCGCACCAGGGAGCTCCGGCATTTAACGGGTGTCATCCTGTAAAGTGTACTCTCGCACGTTGCCGCCGGCGCGAATCGGTCGCGCGATGTCGATCCGTTGTATCGATCGTTCGCGAAGGGCAACGGCGATGACAGTTGCGACGGCGGCAACGGGCGTGCTCTTTTTCCATCTCTTGAAGAACCGTTACTTTTCCGCGATGGGCGTTCAGTTTCCTGCGAGAGGAAGACGCCTTCGCCGTCGCGGATTGCTCGAGTTATCGCTTCGTAGATAGAATCATGGCAGCGACGGTTATTGCGGATTTACCCGTTTTGTAAAAAGAGGGTCGAGAAGTTTTTTTTTTTTTTATGATGGCGGCTGCGATAGGAAGTCTTGATATGCGACATGCAAATTGAATCAGAATTTAGTAAGACTAATGCTGTCTCATTCTAGTATGAGAAAGGGTGCTGTAATTTCTTGTTCGCAAGTATGATATATTTCTTAATACTTACGTTTTAAATTATATACCTATATTAAGAAATATATCATTACATCGAAAAAGAAAATAAGAACAAACTTTTTAAGCTTTTATTATATAAATTCTTCACAAGTTTAATATAACATTTTTAAATCATATAATAATTTTAAGTATTCAAGTTTTCATTACTTAAAATTAATACAAATCTCTTACCTATAAGTCTTGCTAAATCATGAATCAAATATTTTTCATAAGCGTTTTTCCGAATATTTTACACATCTTTTATAAATTTCTAATAATAGTATGAATACTCGTGCTATATCTACTCGATAAGAATATAGGTATAATGTATGCGTTTAAACGATCTGGCAAGTCACCGAATTAACACACGGCGCCCAAGTAGTCGCGCCACCTGATAGATCAGTCCAGTGCTAATGTTCTTGTTCGAAATAAATGGTCAGGCGAGTAAGCGCGCGCGAGAAAGCGAGCGCATGGTGGTTTCTAACTCCTTAGTCGACTCTCGGGGCCCTGCACGCACACATATACACACATAAATACCTATGTAGACGCATATATACATACACACGCGACATGGCACCGCACGGTATTCTTGCTTCGGCCCGCACGCGCACATGTATGATTCACTAACACAATGCGCGTGTGGGTTCACACACAATTTCACCGAGTTGATGATACACGCGAGAGTCTAAGCTACTAGCGAGCGCAAGAACATCTCCTGGAACCCTTCGCGCGCGCGCCACCCTCGCGCGCAACCACCTCGTCCATCCTACCCCTCGGACACGGACCTTAAAGGAAGAGGATGAAGCGGGTGAAGTGGTTAGAAGCCGAAGCGGACGAGAAACGAACGGACCGACGGACGCAGGACAGAACGCGAGGTATATAGCAACCCTATCTTGCGACACACAACCACAAGTCATCCTCCTTCACCCTCCTTCCCTCTGTCCTTCCCTGCGCGTACTACGGTCGCATTCTCAGTCCGGTTCACCCTTGACTCACCCCTTCGCCACTTCGACTCTACTCGGGTCTCCCGTACCCTGCTCTTTCGGTCTCTCTTTGGTCTCTCCCCGTTCCTTCTTCTCTCTCTCTCTCTTTCTCTCCCCCTCTCTCTCACTTTGTCTATCTTTCCGTCTTACTCCGTCACCCTTACCGGTGCCACTTCATCGTGAAACCTCGAAGGCAATCAATCCTCCGCCTTACAGCGTACTGACCACCTTCCAGGAAACTTCCATCGTTGCGGCGAGGCAAGCCTCCAAAAGAAGCAGACGCTGAATTTTTTGTGCGATTTGCCCTCTCTCATCGATTGGTTAGATGAATTATTCCCTGGGATAATTAATGCTCCGATAACGTCGCTTTGTCGCTTTAATTATGCGCATGTAATTTTAATCGCTATTTCAAAGGTAATTGAAATTTTATGGGTCGCATTTGCAGCACCTCTGAAAAAAAATCATTAAGTGATTTTAGAAAGCGTAATTAAAAAAATAAATAAATTATTTGAAGTTATATAATTAATTCACAAATTAAAGAATAAATAGTTGTTCGTACAAAAGCAATTCTGCTTTTTTCTTTATTTTCAGATATGATAAGAGTAAAGATACACACACACACACACACACACACACACACACACACACACACATGTATATATGATTATCTCAATTAGAAATCACAATTTTACATTTATGATTTCTCCCCACTGAACTTGTAGTGTGACTATTATCTAGTTGAGAAAACATGGCAATTTTGTTGTTGCACTTCTTTGCTTGAGTCTTGCATCCGGTGCATTTTCTTAACTCCGTACCCTATGCTCGTAGTATCCACCGTTCTCTTTCTTCCTTCATGCCTCGCAGACAATCGATTCACTGTCTTACAACGTGCTAACCATCCTCCGAGAAAATTCCAGCAGCCGTTTGCAACTGCTGGAGGTAGACCCGACGAAAAAGAATCGCGAATGCTTAATCGTGCGTTCTATGGATACGACGAATTTGCATTATTTCGCTCCCTCAGCATTGTTTTAATCGATCTGCCGTTTCACGACTATACGTTTCACGAAAGTTTCGCTGAGATGAATCTACAGCGAGAAATCGTGAAATGTTAATCGCCGATTCTATCGACTGTTGCCCGTTGACGATGCACCGCATTAAGAAATTCACTGCTCGATTTGTCGAAAGTGTATCGAAAGACGAGTGCTTGGCCGGCGAGAATCGCTTTCCAATTTTTCGTATTTTCCTGCGGCATCACTTTGCCTCGTCTTCGCACCAAGTCGCGGTTAAAAGTTTCGCAGGCAATTAATCTTTGGCTGTACAGAGTATACTGACCACGTTTACAAGAGAACTTTCACTATATTATAACGTACCGACTATGCTCCCAGAAACTTCCACCCGGTTGCGCGTGATGGCTTGATCCGAAGAACAAAATCGTGAATGGTTAATCGTTGGTTGCGCCAGCGATAAATTTACATTACATGGTGCTCTCAACGTCATTCCAACACGAAAGTTTCAAGTTACATTGCATTGGTTAAATTGCATTTTTTAGCATTTTGCATCTGTTTAAATAACTGCGCCAGGACACGCATCATGTGCCTGTATTTTTGTTCTAATTATATAATTTGTATTATGGAACTATATTTGAAAATTCTACTGCAATGAAATCTGGGATATTATAACATATAATCAGATAATTTTTTAGAATATTGGAGAAATAATTACATTTAAATGATGATACACACACACACACACACACACACACCACTTAAAATATGTAAAATAGTTTACTACTGTTATCACAATTCTAAATATAATTCTATCTGAAATTATATTTTACTACCAGATTTAGTACAAATTTTTAATTGTGGAATTATTGAGATTTAATCGTCTTTTCTCCAAAGAAAATGTCTACGATGATAAGCGCAGAGCAATACAAAGCCGGCAATTATCGGAAATCGTCGATTCATCATTTAAAACAAGACGGACTCTTCAATCAGAACTTAGGATAAATCGCGGACAGTTAATTCGTTCGGTTATTCGAGCTTTTTGCGATTATTCTTGCGGGTGGTCATTTCATCTTGCCGTCATACCTCGCTAAAGGCTACAAAGTCAAATCGGGAACCACTCAATACCGATAATTAATTAGAAAAATCAGGAAGAAAAAAAAGAACTAATGAAACTCGAGAGCTCGATCACCGCTGTAAAAATTGCCGGAGGCAATCGTTTGACTGTACATCGGCTCTTTCCATGACTTTTCACCCTCCTCCTGCTCAATCCTTCCCTGTCCACAATATCCTTCGCGCGTATCTCTCCTCCGTTCTTCTTCACCGTTGGGCTCATCTCTTACGGCGCTTTCGTATCTTCATGCCTTTTTGCCATTGAATAAATTAACGTTTTTAGTTTGCCGATATTCTGAGCCCGGCGAGCGCGAGCGAGCGTTATATCTTTCGTTCTATTGGAATGAATGAACTTCTTTTTCTTTCAAAGCCAAGTTGAGTCGGTTGGTAGCCATCGAGCCCATTCATCCGCTAAAATTCTGGAGGAATTTTAATAACTTGGATTCGTGCTGATTAAAACGGAAGTCGTGTCTACCACCGACCCGTCGGAGGTGCGGTGGTGACGGCGGCAACTTTGGGTTCCTCGATATTTCGCTTTTGTACGTTTACGCTTTATAGGTGTATGTACTGTGGTTCTTTTACGTGCATTTAACAAGAGCTTGCTTTTGTCTCCCGTCGAATTAAGTTTGCTGTACTTACGGATTCGGTTTGTTTGGTGCAAGGAAGCATGGCATAAAATAATTAGGTTCGTAACATGAAGGCCTTGTAATAGTAATATGCGCACGCAGGTAAATCGATTTGATATAAAGTCTTCATGTAATGTAATTTGGATAGGTTTATTGCTTCATCTATATTTTAAATGGTCTTCGTGTTAATGTCTATATCCATTGTTTATTCAAGTTTGATACATTTTGCGGAATGAACCCTTCGGTGCCATTCTATTATATATCGTTTCGTCACATTATCTATCACATTAGATACTGTGAAAATCAACGTAAAAATGAACATGTTATAATAAATTTTTTTTCAATCAAAACGCCAGACATTAAAGAATATAACGGTAACAAGTAAATGTATGTATCTTCATTACTAAAAATTAATATAAATTGATAAAAAATATATAATGTTCAGTTTAAATTAATAAAAAAAGTTGTAGCAAAGTAAAAGGAACCATACCTTAGAAGTAGCACCAAATGATAAATAATGATATAATCATACAATGTTCTCAGTTTCATAACATAAGACAGACATTTCCAGAAATTGAAAACACATTTTCTCTTAAAACATCCTATCAAAGAATTAATATTTCCCAGTTTAGTTTATTTGTTACATGCATAAGCATATGCATGTGTGTATACGTATTGTAGATAAATATTTATAAAATATATTTGTACTTATAGGCATTTCACAGATCGCTTTTAATTGCCTTCTTGACCTAACATCTCTGGCCAAGTATCTCCAATTCATAATGGACTACGTGACTTTACGATCGCATTAACCATTTAATTCCACTCTACAAGTAGTATCAGCAGCACCACCAACCGACTGGCACTTCGGGGTGAGGGTGTCATTCGGTCTACTGGTCTGTCGGTCTGTCGGTCGGACGAGGGACAGAGAGAAGGAAAGAGATAGGGTGAGAGGGGGAGGGGGCGCATGGCGCACGTCCACTATCAATTTATCACCCAACCCTCGGCAACTTTCCCTCTCAGACCTCGTTCTCGTTTTCCCTCTTTTCTCGGGTCGTCTACCCCCTCTTTCCTCCTTCTTGCGATCCGTCCGTCGGTAGGGGGACAGAGGGGGGCAAACGGTCGGGGCAAGAGGGAGCGAGACGGAGAAGAAGATGGAGCGAGAAGAAAAGAAAGGACGATGAGGAGAACAAGAGAAAAAGAGAGGAACAAGTCGAAACGACCATGACCAGCGCAATGTAGCGTATGGTCAGTTCAGGGGAAGGAGGAGGCTATAAGATCTACGGTCTTGCAAGCGGTGCATTCACGTTTCTCTTCTACCGTCCCCTCTCCAATTCCAGTGCATGCCACGAATGCAACCTGCTATACGCGCGCAAGAACGACGTGCACGTGCACGTTCGTCGTTCGTTGTAGATGTCTGTGTAAGTCAGCGCCTTTCAACCGGGGACGCTTATTAATCCAGAGGAATATTAATTGACTACATTTGACCTGTCGGAGAATCGTCGTTGTGTCTATTTGATGCAACCTCTCGTGCAAGATGGAGAGCCGTCGCGTGCGCGCGGTCGAGAATCTTAACTGAATACTTAAGTCACCGTACTTGCGATATTATACCTTAAATAAAGCGATGAGTTTAATGCTTTGCAATTAGTTTCTTCACATACGCGAGCTTTAGCTTTCAAGATTAATAGCTAATGAAATGTGAAGATTTCTGAGTAGAAGTACACGAAATTCATAATTCGTAAGATTCGCTTTAAATACGAAGTCGTATCTCGAATGAATCTTATAAATTATGTATTTGTTCTACTTCTGCTTTGGATTCTGTGTATAAAAAGATGGTATGAAGAGCAGTAAATATAAAAATCCAAGTAATATATTGATGCACGACTTATGCATTAGAAGTAGATATTTATTCACGTTTTTCACTTATTTTGTAAAAAAATTTTTTTTTTCTTATATCATTTTGACTTTTATTGTTTTATGTGTGTTATATAATGTTAATGATTAAGTGAAGATTTAGTGAAGAGAAATCTTGTTGATCTTTTACATAAATAACTTACAAGCTTATGTATATAATATAAGATGCATGTTTAAATCAAAGCATCAGAATAAACAGTGTTTTTAAATACTTGTCATTTTCTAAAGAAATATATATGTTATAATTTTCAATGACTTACGAAAAACATCAAATGTTTAATTTTCAATGATGGCATGATAAGAATAACGATCATTGATACTGAGTTCAAATTATTAATAATTAATATTTGGCCTCAATCAGCCCTTTTTTTCTTAGCTTATTAAAGGGAGTGCATTAACATGGGGACATGTTAACTCGAACGTAAAAGCAAGGCTTAAAGACACAAAGAGATGTGCAAGGAACGCTCTAACAGGGCGATTGGGCGCATTAATCTGAAAATAGATAAACATTGTCTTAAGAAAAAAGTAATTGCATAATATACTAAGGCGTAAACTATAAATAAAACTGATTACCCGTATCTCATATTTTTAAAAAGCTTATCGAATAAGTAATTTATGTAATTTTATTTTATTGAAAAGAAAAATTATCTGTTTTTTTATATTACTTAATTGATATAAGCATTTAAAATTTCTACCTATAACTTCACGTGAGTCATACAAGTTTCAAGTTTCCTTGCGGAAACGAATATCGGAAATATCAGGCAACGATCTTGACCTTGATGGAGAAGAAGCTTTCTCTCGGTCATCGTTGTGCGGGTCAGTTTGACCTTAAGCGATATATAAAACGCAGGACATAACCAGATACAGAGAGGAAACTTTTCTACGTCGGAGAGGTTGGGACGTAGCCGGGCGAAAGGAAGAAAAAGAAGAGGAAAAAGAAAGCGGATCCCCAGCTCGGTGAGCAAAAGCACTAGGATCCTGGACGGTTTGGGGCGGTGAGGGAGAGAAGTCGGGTGGCGAGCAATAAAATCAAGCACCGACGCTACAACCCTTCCGCTGGAGTTGAGTCGTAATCTTGCCCGCTGCCAGAGGGTCGAGGCCTACGAGATCTCATTTTCTTTTCCGCCGGAGTAATTAATTAGCATTACGTTGGCAAATCGCGGAAGCTAACTTTAACACGTTTCATATACTGATGTCTAAATAAACAATGCCGTTAAAAAAAATTTTCTTTGAAAATACATCTGAGAGAGAATACATAATAGCTAAATAACTAAATATTAATATACATACATATACATATTTAATTCTTTAGTTATTACATAATTAATTGCACTTTCAAAGAAATTTCAAATATATATATATATA